>JAODAL010027168.1:0-55400 GCA_025379985.1 Phyllomedusa bahiana | reverse complement strand
CCCTTTTTGGGAACAAAACCCAACCCCTGGGGGCCGTAAACCCCCCAAAAACCACCGGACGTAAGGATACCCCCAAAAGGTCTTTAAAGGGGGG
The DNA here is from genome assembly GCA_025379985.1 of Phyllomedusa bahiana. NCBI lineage: Eukaryota > Metazoa > Chordata > Amphibia > Anura > Hylidae > Phyllomedusa > Phyllomedusa bahiana. The sequence goes on along the minus strand of JAODAL010027168.1, from coordinate 55,306 downwards.
GTTTAAAGATATGCCCAGACAGGGAAAACCACACTTTTTTCTTTACGCAAATAAAAGCCAAAAAACGGCCAACAGCCTTTTTTCTTTAAAATTGTCCCTTTGTTTTCCTTTTCGGGTTTTTTATAATTATTTTTCTTTTAAGTGGGGGGAAATTAAAATGCACCCCCCCGGAAACAATCTCCCCTTTTAATGAAGACTCCTAAAACCCTTTTTTTCAAAAAATGAAAACGGATAACATTCCAGATAACTACTTAAAAATAAAAACAAAAAAAAAAATTAAAAGTTTTAAAAACATTTAAAAACCCTTCAAACTGAAAAAAAGTTTTTTTTTTTATTTGCGGGTTTTTACCCAGTGGCAATGCCCCAATTGAAAAAGGGCCAGAAAAAATTTTGGGTTTTACAAACTTCATCTCGGCGCAAAAAAAAACGCCCCCCTGTCAGCGGTGAAAGGTTTCCAAAGGAGAAGCCCAAGGCAATCCGTTCCCAACATGTTTTTTTGGGGAATCAATACCCTACTCCCCGCCTACAAAGGAAATTTGACAATTTCTAACTGCAAAAACATTTTTTAAAAAATTTTTTTTTAAAATTTTTTTAAGTTTTTTTTAAAAAAAAATTTTTTTTTTAAAAACATTTTAAAAAAATTTAAATCTTTTTAATTTGAAACCCCCTTAAAAAAACCCAAAAAAAATTTTAAAATTGTCAATACATGAAGGAAAATCCAATTTTTAAAAAAAACACAAAAAAGGGGAATTCAAAATGAAAAGGGAAATTAAAAATGACCCTGTCCCCAAAACTTTGCCATGGTAAAAATATGAACAATTTTGTTAATTTTTAGTTTTTTTTGCTGGGGTCCTTTTCACCCCCAAAAACGGACAAAAAACGGGTCGGGGATTTTTCCGACGGGTTTTATTTTGCCCAATTTTTTTTAAAAAACCGCAAACGGGACTTTTTTCGGGCTGCATTTTGGGGGGAATTCAACCCTTTTCCCCCTTTTGGGGCCCAAATTAAAACATTTTTCGTGTTTTTTCCCAAAAGCGGGGGGGGAAGAATGAACTTTTATTTTTTTAAATTTTTTTTTGGGTCTTTTTTGCCATCAAAAAATTTCTGAGCTGTGAAAAAAAATTTAAAAAATTTTTAAAATTTTCATATCCCAAACCCATTTCCGCAGCACTTTGGAGGGTTTAGGTACAGACAAAAGACATACATTGCACAATGAAAAGCTACTTACAGATGCGACACAAGGTGTGAGGGCCCTGCTTGCACGAGCTTGCAAGAGGGTGTACGGGTGGGACGAAGGATAAGAAATGCTAGGTTTACAATGGTCCTGTCATGTGACATAAATATGGGGTGGTTTATGTAAAGTTCGGATGGACCTCCCACCCAGACAGTACATCTATATACAGATAAGTGCCGAATTGCTGGGAATTAGGGATTCTGGTAGGCCAGACTAAGAAGATGTATTCTCAGGACACTCTTAAAACTATGAGGGTTGTGAATGTGCCTGATCGCCCACAGTAGCATGTTCCAGAGAACTGGTGCCGCACGTGTGAAATCTTGGAGACTGGCATGGGAGGTTCGGATGATTGAGGAATTTAATCTGATATCATCAGCAGAGTGGAGAGAGTGGGTCGGGTGGTAGACAGAGATGAGGGAGGAGATGTAGGGGGGTGCAGCGCTGTGGAGAGCTTTATGGGTGAGAGTGAGGTGTTTATATTGTATCCTGCATTGAATGGGCAACCAGTACAGTGACTGACATAGAGTAGAGGCATCAGTATAGTGGCTGGAAAGAAAGATGAGCCTGGCTGCTGCATTCAGGACAGATTGGAGAGGGGAGAGTTTATAGAGAGGGAGACCGATAAGCAAGGAATTACGATAGTCAGGATGAGAATGAATAAGAGCAACAATGAGAGTTTGAGCTGTTTCTACAGTGAGAAAAGGACGGATTCTGGAGATGTTCTTGAGGTGCAGGTGACAGGAGCGGGCAAGGGATTGGATATACGGGGTGAAGGACAGATCAGAATCTAGTATAACCCCAAGACAGCGGGCCTGTTGCCTAGGAGTTATGGTGGTGGCACACACTGAGACAGAAATAGCAGGGTGAGGTCAGTTAGTAGATGATGGGATGACTAGAATTTCAGTATTAGTAATGTAGACTACAGCTCGGATTTTCTATTAAAGTCTATGAGGAGTGTTGACAGTCAGTTTACAGATGGTTTTCAAATGCAAAAACCATCTAAAAATCCGGCTGAAAACCAGGGCCGTGTGGACGGATACTTATTGTAGTTTGTTAGTCTATATGGTCTACCAGAAACTCCTGGAAATGGTGACAATCACTGCACAGTACTGCTGAATATGTTAGTGCTATAGAAGTCTACGAAATCTTTATGCAACTGAGCAAAGTAAGTCAAGTAAGAATAAACAGGATCTACTAACAAAAACTGTTCTATAGATGTTTGAACAGGTGTACGGCCAAACTTGGCACAATGTGCACCTGATACAACACATTTTAATGCACCTAGAATGTGCCTAAATTTGGTGGAAAACTGCCGTACAAAGTTTGGCGCATAACACTGTATGTGCCAATTTTAGGTGTTAAGAGGCAAAAATGTTTGGTGCATAACACTTTCATTCATACCGTCATATTAAGTACTCTATATCTATTTAGAACTGGTGTGTCAGTGCCAAGCTTCACATAGTAGATGTCGTCCATAGTGTAGATGCAAATCTGTCAAGTAATTCATGCTGCTATATTTGTAAAGAACATATGAACATATGAGAAAGAGGCTGAATGCTGTGATTTTGAGAAGGATTTCTGATTGAAAAAACAGAATGAATCCTGAGAGGACTCCAGGAGAGACTGTAATAGTCCTGCTTACCCTGCACACACACAAGGATTGACAGCCTTTCTGTACACACTGATAAATGGAAAGCTGTCAATCACTGTATGTGGTCGAGGTATACAGGACTCTCATTGTCTGTCTTAGGTGTCTTGTCACACAAATCTAGGTATCACAGACTTCAGCATCTCTCCTATCATATCCTGCTCTATGACAGGGCAGCATAAATCACCTGACAGATTCGCTTTAAAGAGTACCTTTTATACCAAAAAAAAATAAGAAAGATCAATCTCTCCTTAACCCCTTACCGACATTTGTCGTACTCATATGGCAATGTCGGGTAGGGGTTCCCGCAAATTGCCGTATGAGTACGTCAAGGCGATCTTGCGCGCTCACAGGCGGAGCGCGCAAGATCGCGGCATGGAACCAGTGGTATATTACCGCTGGCATCATGCCGCATCCCCCACAGCCGGAGTGAGCTCCGGTCGCGGGGGAATAACCCCCCGATGTCGCGACATTGTGGACGCGACATCGCAGCTGCGGGCAGCAGGAGTGAGCTACGGCTGCCCGCGATACCGGCGCAGTAACGGCGCTTCAGCGCCGGTACTGATCTCCTACCAGACAGCCCGGATGCTGAATGACAGCATCCGGGTTGTCTGGTGACGTCACGATGCCCACAATGCATTGTGGGCAGCGTGACTGACAGTTGCCATGGAGACCAGCATACAGCATAAGTGTATGCTGATTCCTATTGCATGAGCGATCTGACGATCTTCATGCAATTCCCCCCTGGGAAAAGTGTAAAAAGTTTTGAAAAAGTAAAAAAAAAAGTGTAAAAAAAGTAAAACACAAACACAAAAAATAAAATCAAAACACGCACACCGCCCTTTTCCCCTTTACAAACGCCAATCGCCCCAGAGAAGATCAAAAATAAATAAAGTACCCATATTTGGTATCGCCGCGTGCTTAGCGACCCACCCCAATAAGTTCTGTTGTTAATTAAACCGTACGGTGAACGCCGTAAAAAAAAACAACCCAAAACAGTCACAGAATTGGCGATTTTTTTTCATCCTTGTGGGCACATAAAATGGAGTAAAAAGTCATCAAAAACTCATATCACATCAAAGTGATGCCAATTAAAACGTCAGTTTCTTTCCCCCCAAAAAAAAGTCCTTACCCCGCTCTGTATACAAAAAAATTTATACATTTGGCTATTAGAAGATAGCTATGCATAAATATTGTTTTAAACAATAAAAAAAATTTTTTTTTTTCAAAAAAATTGTGCTTTTCAAATAAAAAAAACTACATAAATTGGGTATCAACCGTAATCGTCTAAACCCACAGAGTAAACTAACTTGTCACGGATACTTCCACGGTGAACGCTATTAAAAATAAAAAACACTGCTAGGATTGCAGTATTTTCTTCACCCTGCCTTCCAAAAAAACGGATTTAAAAGCGATCATAAAGTCTTGTCCCCCCAAAAATGTTACCAATAAAAACGTCAACTCATCCCGCAAAAAAAGTCCCTATACAGCTCCATAAACATAAAAATAAAAAATTATGGCTCCAGACCGCGACGATGCAAAAAACGTGTTTTCCTTTTCAAATAAAAGTGTTTTTATTGTGTAAAAGCAGTAAAACATTAAAAAAATATACAACTGTGGTATCACTGTAATCGTACCAAGCTGCTGAGTAAAACTAGCATGTAATTTATACTGCAGTGACCGCTGTAAAAAATAAAAAAAAAAACACTACCAGGATTGCTGCATTTTGTACAAAATGCCTCACCAAAAAACCTTAATAAAAAGTGATCAAAGCATCACATGCCCCCCGAAAATGGTAAAATAAAAACATCAACTCATCTCGTAAAAAACAAGCCCAAAAGCAGCTCCATAATGCAAAAAATTAAAAAAGCTATGGCTGTCAGAATAGACAACATAAAAAACGCAACTTTTTATAAAACTCGCTTCTATTGTGTAAAAGAAATTTAAAACATAAAAAACTATATAAAATTTATATCATTGTAATTGTACTGACCCCCATAGTAAAGTTATCCTGTCATTTATCTCGCATGGCGAATACTGTAAAAATGAAGCCCAAAAACAATGGCCCCATTTCCATGGCCCAATGCGAAAAAAAAAAACTACGGAACACCTGTGCACCCAAAATGCAAAATACACCCTTAGGTGAGATCCGTGAGGGGTGTTGAATCTAAAATGGGGAAACTTCTGGAAGGTTTCACCTGTTCTAGTACTTTGGGGGTTTGCAGATGCGACATGGCCCCCCCCAATATCCTGTGCGCCAAAAACGCTCCCTCCCTTGTAACCCCCTGCCATGCGCCCAAACAGCAGTTTACACCCACATGTAGGGTATTGCCGAACTTGGAAGAAATTGCTTTAAACACAATTTTGGGGCTTTTTTTCCAAGATTCCTTGTAAAAATTAAACATTTTCAGCTAAAATTGCAGATTATGGAAAAAATAAAATATTTTTTTATTTTCAGAACCGAAACGCTAAAAAATTAGTTTAAACGCCTGTGGGTCGCTATACTCACTGCACCCCTGGATATATTCCTTAAGGGGTGTAGTTTCCAATATGGGGTCTTTTTAGGGCTATTTATTAAGTTTTGGAACCTTAGGGTGTCCGCAAACCTGAAATGGCCCCTAAATAAAATCATAATGAAATTGAGGCCCCAGAGTCCGGTAGGTGCTTCTCCTATTCTGGGGCTTATGGTTGAGCCAAATAATGAACTAGGGCCACATATGGGATATCTCTGAAAACGGCAGAATCTGGGGAATCAATATTAAGTTGCTTTCCCTGATCAATTTACCGAATTCTTGTCCCAAAAATGTATAAAAATTTAAAATCTGCAAAAAAAGTTTAAATTTTGAAATTTTTACTTCCACTTGCTTTTTTTTCCTGTGAAACACCTAATGGTTAATAAAAATTCCTAAATGCGTTTTTTGAATACTTTAAGGGGTGTAGTTTTTTTAGATGAGTCATTTATGGGGTATCTAACATACAGGTCAATCAAAGTCACGTTAGAACTGGACTGGTCCCTAAAAAATGTATATTGCAAATTTTCTTGAACATTTGAAAAATTACTACTAAATTAAAAAAGCCCCCAAAAGTCCTAAAAAAAAAAAATTAAAAAAATGATGCCAAAACTACAGCAGACAAAATGGTAGATGTTTAGTTATAAGCTATTTTAGTGGAAATAACTATCTGTCTTACATGCATAAATTTTTTGAAGTTTGAAATTGGTAAATTTTTCCAAAATTTTCACGATAATTTGATATTTTTTTACAAATAAACAAGCATTTCTGAACCAAAAATTTCTTACTAAACTTAAAGCACAATGTGTCCACGGAAAAACAAACTCTGAATCACATGGATAGGTTTAAAGTGTCAAAAAGTTATTCTCACATAAAGTGACACATGACAGATTTAAAAAATGGGGCTCTGTCAGAGAGGCCAAAACTGCCTCCGGTGGTAAGGGGTTAAGCAGCAGAAGTAATCTTCATATGTTGGGTCTTTTTGCTTTCTTTTGAAAATATGAATATACTCTCTGAAAGCTTGCTGGGCTATTCCTAGTGTGATGTCAGAATTATGTGGTGTGCTCTGAAATAGTCAGATAATTACCCTGGCTGCTTACTCTCTCATCTCAAAGCATTAGTCTCACACAGACACTGAGCAAGAAACACTGCTGCAGCTTCTAAATTACAACTTTTCAAAATATTTACAGAGATCCTGTAGACAGGTTAAGAAGCTTCTAAAGAGTGAAGAAGATTCCATGATATTTTACAGAGCTGCATATTTTAACATGTATTATTAATTTCTGCAAACAAGTCATATACTCCTCCCATACAAATTATTTTAAGGATGTCCGTGTATGAAAAAGTTCCAGCATTAGTCGTCACTATACATTTTGGTAAAGAAGCCAAGTCTAATTAATGGGGTTTTATACATTTAAAAATTGTGTGCAAATATGTTTAGTTGCAGTATAATTTATCAATTGCTAATATACTGTCTGTACCCGAGATACCACAGTAAGTCAGTCTCACATACAATCACTTGACCAGACCTGGAATGGCCTGGTAGGCACCTGGACCCTGGCCCAGTGCTACAAAAGGTCACAAGTGTCCTGACGCAGGTGGCATGATGACATCACTGCATCGCACCATCTATGCTGCCACTCCCCCTTGTAAGATGCAGGCTGCCTCAGACTTGGGAAAAGGGAAATAAAAGGACTTCAGAAAATGTCACCTATGAATAACTATGTGTATTGTAACTGTACTGTTTACATCTGTAGAGCTGGTATCTATCACTACATTGTCACTGTATGGGGTAACATTGATATTAGTGTAATGGACTTTATTCAGTAACGGTATAGTAGGGTTTTTGGTCACTATGTGATGGTGATATGTGGTTGACATGTGTTGGTATTATTTAGCCCTTATCGAGTGGTATTACTGGTAAAATTGGCAATTTGCAACAGAAATCCAAAGGTATCAGCTTGCATTTCCGCTATTGATTCGACAACAAAGCTAGGAGCTGTGTTTGCATCACTGTATGGTCTTGGCCACTGTGCTGCAGCTCAGTTTCAGGGTGTTGACAACCTTTTTATAGCCTAAGCCCCCTTTATGTAGAGCAACAAATCTTTTTTTTCAGAGAATTCTTTGCCATGAGGTGTCATATTGAACTTCTTTTGACCAGGATGAGAGAGTGTAAGAGCAATAACACTAAATTTAACACACCTGCGCCCCATTCACACCTGAGACTTTAGGCCGTGTTCACACGGCTTATTCACGGCGGATTTGTGAGCCGGATTGCGCTCGCAAATCCGGCGTGAATAAGGGGCGGGACGGGGCGGAGCCGGAGCACGGCGGGGGTGCCGCTCCCCGGCCCCATAGACTACGCGCCGTAAATAATGTGCATGTCACTTTCTCCCCCCGCGGCGGATTCGCCGAGCGGGGAGGAGCGACGGAATCCACTGTTCTCTATGAGAGCGTGGATTACCGTAATTACTCCGACGGATTGGCGCCGTACTGCAGCGCAAATCCGGCGCAGAGTATGGCGCCAATCCACGGACAAATAAGCCGTATGAACGAGTCGCATAACACCATTGAGGAAAAATGGCAAATTGGGCAAAATGTGTCCATTTTTATTTAGGGCTGTACTCACGTTTGTTGCCAGCGGTTTAGACATTGATGGCTGTGTGTTGAGTTATTTTGAGGTCACACCATTAAACAATCTGTAAACTGAATACTTTGTATTGTATTAATGTGTCATATCTTCAGTGTTGTTTCATGAAAATATATAATACAATATTTACAAAAATGGGAGAGGTGCACTCACTTTGAGATATCGCTTAAACATGTACCTATTGTTGGAGAAAGTTTATAACATTTTAGATGACTTATTAAAAGTTTTGATTAGTAGGGTTTGACTGTAAAGAACACATCAATCTATGGGCATTGTGCCATTTGGGTTCCTTTGCCTCTTTTCAGAGAGTTGAACATTCCAAGGGTTGTGGCGGGCTGACCCAGACAGATCAAAACTTGTAGCATCACTCTGGCATGTCTCTGATGATAGGCACACTTTAAGTTCTCCTGATAGTGAAAAATCAACCCACCACCAGAAAAATCAATGAGAGTAATTGAAGTGTTTACAAATATAAAAGCAAATATTGGTAAAAAATGTTTAATATGACTCCATTTCACAGGTCAGTCATTGGCCAGATTATCAAGTAATGTAAGAAAACAGTAAAGTTTAAGGGGGTTTTCCCATAAAAAATATAATATTTATAGTAAAATAACATGTTAAATTAAGTATATTTTCAATAACAATCAATTGAAAATAATATTTACCATGATAACTTACATAGGGGTTAGTAATAATGCCCCCTAGTTATTCTATAGCGGTCAAGACCTGCATCCCCTTTACTAGAAAAGCAGTTTAGGATGAGCATAAACCATGCATTTTAATCTTTCTGGTCAGCATAAGTATTGCACAAATATACAGTAGATCCCATGCATGTCATCATTTGGATGCATCACAAGCAGGTATTAAAGTCCAATGCAGATGCAGAGACAGGAAATTATGTTCTTTGCATATGGTGGACCCCGGGAATTTTAGTTTGCAATTTAAAAAAACTTTGGGCGCTACTACGACACCCCATGTAAAATTTTCTGGGGCAAATAAACATTATTTGAATTCTTTTTTTTTCAAATTATGCCCTTTAAAAGGGGTTGTCTGGGAGAAAAAAATTTAAACTGGGAAAAGTAACCAAGGGGTGTAAGAAAACAAAAAAGTTATAAAAAAATGTACCTGTCCCCCCTTTACGGGTGCTCCCCAAGCTCTTTAAATCTGTCATCTTCAGTTCCAGGTTCCCATTCCGACAGCAAAAGAGGCTCACGTTCCGTTGTAAATGAATTGAGCACGACCCTCCTTTTCATGTTGGGATGAGAACCCAGAAGGTAAGAGGAGCGGATCACCTATGAGCTCTTGAAGGGAAGCAGCGGCAGACTGGTAACTATAACTTTTTTTGTTTTTTTTTGGGCCCCGCCAGGCCCATCTCGGTACCCTTTTTTTAGTCCAGCAACCCCTTTAAAATTTCCCCGCAAATTTTTAAATCTTCTACAGAGTATGTTTTATGGAAAATCCTCTTTAAGACATTCTGTATGTAAGACTGCATAAAACTCTTAAATCAGAGAAATAATAAACTATTGCTGAAATAATAAAGTGGTCTCTGATTGAAATCTGCCTTTCTTCACAACAAAAACACCAAGGACTTAACATTTGCCCTATTAAACTTTTTATAGTTATTTATAAATACATTCTCCAATGCATGGAAAAGCTTCAATATTCTCATGGGAAAGCAGAAAATCTCAAAGGAGAAAAAAAGATGCAACAAGTAGAGTACAGCAGTTTCTTGCCAAGAAAAAAGCCTGCAAACGTTTGAAATGTTTAGAGCTTCTGATTAAACCTCCGGTGGTATGTTTCCTCCAGTTTAAACAACACATTTATCAGAAGCTGCATGTCAGCTGAAGCATGATTTATATCATTGGACTGAAATTGGCTGAATAAATTACGCTATTTATTGCACAGTAAAATAAGCAGGGCACAGGGAAATGTTCACGATATATCAGTAGTCTCCAGAATATGTTTGCCTGTGTAGAAAGCAAAACTAAATATGTCAAAAGACGCTTCCTATATGAAGAAGAGAAATCTTGTAGTAGGTGAACATTGTCAACAGCTTTAGCGAAACAGATTCACAGCGGGGAGCTAGAAAATAGGTGTGAAATGATGTGAAATTGGTAGAACTCAATGCTGAGCTATTTTTTCTCTTGTTGGTAAAAGGGCATTATTCCATATAAAGAGCAAATCTGCCATTCTGTTAATACGCATCACTTTAAAGGGGCTATGCTGTGTGCTCTGCACTTCGAATAATGAACGTAACATACAGTAGTGCTGAATGTAGAAATAAATAGGCTGCTATAGAAAGTGATTTTATACACTCTTTGGAATCTTTGATGACAGAGATTCTGCATCATAATGAGTAAAATTTGTATTAATCACTTTTTAAAACAATATAGCGGTGTGCTTATCTTTTATTTGTATTGAACAAAAACGAGGCCCGTTTCTAAGCTAAAAATATATAATGTAGACATATGACATATAGTGCACTTGCCCCTTCTTTATTATTTCAGATATTTCACATTGGATGGTTTCAGGTCACTATTAAACTTGCATAATCTGCATAAACGAGCTATGCAAATGAGCATGCAGCAAGTCTGGTTTATGCATATTACGGTCTTGATTCTTCATAATTCTAAAGATAGACACAGTTCTCTATAGCAGCAACAGCACTAAGTCTCCTGGCTCCCAGAGCTGGTTCATTGTCATATGAGCTCACTCATGCTCAGAAAATGTGAGTCATCATCTCTAGGTCAGTAATAATATATTCATAGTTGTCCTTAACATACAATATTAATTGGTCCAGAGATGACCATTGTATGTTGAAACTACAGATGCAGCAGAACTAAACAGAACAGATATTGCACCGTGATATCACGGCAAAGAATGTTATCTCCCCTTTTTCAATGCTTTTAAATGGCCTTTATTATATAGATCAGAGCAGCTAACACGAAAAGCCGTGATATTACGGTCAAGCTGTACTCTGCTACATCTGTATATTTCTATGAAAAATTGGTAATTGGTTCTGAAGCGCAAAATGTCACCCAACATAATGCAAAATAAAGATTAAGGAAAGTGATGCAAATAATTAATACAGATAAAGCAAGTAATTAGAGATAAAAGTCAGAAAGAGCTGCTGGAAACTGAAAATGGTGCGCAAAGGAGCCACTCATCCTGGCACATGTAAGGAGCAGTATAGAACATGTAGTACCACAATGTACTATAGATAGGCGGTACTAGACCAGTAATAACTGCATGCACTTCACTAACACATGAGTTTCACCAGTAAAATATCTATAATAATTGGCTGGATTAGTGTCTGGGACATTGTATCTTGATACCACACTCAACATACAAAATCCCAGGAAAGGCCATTGCCTGCTGAAACTATTGTATCCTGGGGCCATTGTAATTTGAGGGACCACTGTATATTTATAGTGCTAACAAATTCTGCAGCACCTTACAATAGAGTGCAGACAATCAGACTGTAAGGGCCTCGCTTACAAGAATTTACAAGAAACTAGGAGTAAGACAAGGTAAAAAGTACTAGTTTTGTACAGTGGTTCAGATATATATTTCTTAAAAAATTAGAGTACAATAGACGAGCACACTGAAAGCTGCATGGGTCAGTCACCCAACCGGTATCTGTGTATGCACAGATGTGAAGTGCAATCCAATGTCAGCAGCACTCTACTAGCACTAAAAACCAATCAAAAGGAATTTTTTGAAAGCATTTCTGCTACTTTTAATACTTAAAAAAATGTGAGGTTCTTAGTGTACATTTTTTATCAAAACTGTAATAAGCCCACCTGCCATCGGCAAGGCGACCTCAATACAGGTTGGAGCCTACGCTATATGTTACTTCTCTTGGTGACTGTTCAAACATCCACATTTCAGGGAGAGTAGATTCCAGCTACAGGCTACTCTGCATTGATTTAAAAACCTGTGCAGGTGGGTGGAGTGCAAAAACCAAGGTGGCAGAGGTGAAATGCATTAGGATGCAAAGAGTATGGGGTAAAATGTTAAATGTTAAATAAAAGAGTCAGGTTGTGGGTAATTATCTATAACTGGATGGGATGGGGGTAAATGGAAGGAAAACAGATAAGGGAAGAGCTATGCTTTTAGAGCAGGCTTAAAACTCTAGATGTTGTAGATCCATATGATTGCTTAGCATAAAATGGGAATAGGAGGTTTTGATTATTAAATCTGGCAATCTTACAACCTTTGCAGAATTTAGAGCACAGGTAGGTTGCGTGATAGAAATGGAGAAGATATAGGGAGGTTCTGCACTGTGGAGAGCCCTGTGGGTTTAAGCTTAAAGGGGTTTGCCCATCTTAGACATTTATGACATATCGATACAATATTATTAAAATATCTCATAGGTGCTTCTCCCAACTTTACACTTACACGGTGGCTACACTTTACTCTCCATTCATTTCAATAGAAGTTCCCTACCATAGAGTCTGTAGCCAAGACAGCCCAGTTCTCAAAAAAAACAAACCATTCTTTCCTACACCAATTTTTGAGCCACTTATTCACCTCTCCAGTCTCCTTCTGCCTCTATTGTGTGGTCCGTGGTTCAGGTAGTATTACTGAAAATACTACCTCGGATGTCCTTGCTTTGAGCTTTTAGCCGAAGTCCCTGAAATCATTTTTAAGGACACTCCACCTACCTCTAACTTTGTTATTGGTACCAATGTGCACCATGACAGCTGGATTCTCACCTGCCCCATCTAGTAAACTGTCAACCCGATTCGCAATATGTTGAACTCAGGCCCCAGACAAACAACATACTTTTCAACGATCCCGGTCTTTGTGACAGATTGCCCTGTCTCCCTACCACCAGCACTTTTGCTGAAGCAAACACAGATAGTGTCTTGCTGCAGTAGCGATATTTCTGAATCCCATCACCCTCGTTCACCAATCTTGCAAATTTGTTGGGGTGTGCCAGATCAGAACTAGCTTCTTTGACACTTTTCCCTCTACCTTTCTTTTTGACTGTCACCCATCTAGATTTATGTCCCTGCACTTCCATGCCGTCATCCTCCCCTGCATCTACATCAGTGAGTGCTTGCTCAGTGAGCAGCAGACTCCCTTTCAAGTTGGCAATGGATTTCAGTGTTGCCACTTGCTCAACTAGATCCGGGATCTGGGCTTCTAAATGTGCAGTGCGCACAGCAGTATGCCCCCTCAAATGACTGTTCAAGGATGGCATACATAACACAGGTTGTGCAGTGGACAGCATTGTCAATCATGGAACTCATGAGGATATTACAAAAGTGAGAGACACATAGATATAACATGGGAAAATCAGTAAAATATTGTCCCTTCTAAAGTTCCCAAATTTAAAGTCCCTGAATCTTAAATGCCACACTTAAGCCAAAAACACATTTTAGACAGAAAACGCACTTGCAAGCTCGCACACTTTCTCTTTCAATTTAGTTTTAAACCTTTTTTTCCCACGCTGTTCAGCAGTGCTTCTGCAAATCAATTGTTCAGGATTCAAAGTTTTTGAGGTGCAGGTGGCATAAGAAAGAGATTGAATATGAATGAAGTGAAGGAAGCCTTGGAGATAAAAATAATCCCAAGACAGTCAGTGTACTTCCTAGGAGTTGTGGTTGTACCACACTGAAATGGAAACATCAAGTTTAGGTAGCTTAGTAGATGATGAAAATAGAAGAAGTTCAGTTTTTGAAAGATTCAGGTTGGGAAATTATGTCATAGACTGCTGACAGACAATCGCTGGTATTTTGTAGTAGTGCAGTGGTGATATCATGGGAACAGTATATGATTATGTGTAATCAGTGTAGCTATCATACTAAAAGCTAAATGTGTTTGTCCAATAATAGCTGTGAGAGATAAAAGAAATGGGGACTCAAGACAAATCCCTGAGGATCCCCAAACGCAAGAGAAAAAGGAGAAAAAGTAGAGCCAGCAAATTGAACACTGTTCTAAGAAAAATAGAAGGAAAGCATTGAGCAATACACTTTAAAGGGAATCTGATGGTATTTTTTTTTACTTATTAAATCAAGACCCTGATCCATATTCTTTTTCTCTCAGTTGTTTTTATTTCCTGATTGTAGATTTCTCAATTCGGCCGTCTATATATGATTATGGGGAAGACATTTTTGCTTGCACTGCTTTAACAGCAGTCAGAGAGATACTTTACAGCAGCTTCATGCTTCTTAAGACAGATTCTGTCCCATAGACTTGTATAAGAGATTTTTCACTGAGAAGGGAGGGGGAGCTGTGACCATCTCCTCTTGTGACTGGTGGATTCTGTGTTATCTGTACAGAATGATGTCTCCTTTCAGTTTGACCCTGCTTTTACTGATAATGAGCACACTGCTGAAAAGCTCTCTAAATGGAACAGGAAGTGTCAGACAATTATTAGGCTTAGTGGCCAAAGTGAAAACTGCAAGAATTATTAAAAAATTACTGAAAGTGATATGAAAAATTAAAAAAAAAAAAAAAAAAAATTACTAAAAAATGTGTTTAACATAAAAATTTTAGTTAAACAAGAAGTCATTTTTTGATGACACATTCCGTTTAAGCCAACCGAGTGAAGCATAGTGAGGAGTTTATTGGTCTACACAGTGTCAAACATTTTAGATGGATCCAAAATAATTAATAAACAATAGCTGCCATTACATTTAGGCTACGTCTACACTGCATCGGACAAAAAACAGCCTGAAAGCGGCCATTTTTTCTCTTTCACGCTTTGTGCAAAAACCGCGGTCGCTTCTCGTTTTCCTGACATCGCCCATACAATAGTATTGTATAGGAAGATGGCAAGAAAACGAGAAGCGCCGGTATATTATACAACATGTTGTATAATACGCCGCTGCCGAAAGACGGGCAGAGAAAAGATGAGCTGTCTATGGGACTGCAGGAACGATCGTATCTTTGGCGCTTTTAAAAAATGAAAAGCACCGAAGATACGATCAATAGAGTGTTAAATGTGAAAGCCCGATAAGGGATGGAGGACAAAGTTAACAGAGACAAATCTGAGTGAGAGTAGATCAAATGTTTCAAGAATTTTCAGGTGAATGGGAAATTGCACACAATCAGACAACAGTGCAAGATGGGACAAGAGGATTTTAAATTTTTTTTTGGAAGTGAAGTAATAACTGCATGTTCAAAAAAGAAGGGAGGAATACCAGAAAAAAGAGAAAGGTTAGGTAAGTATTGATAGTGAGGGGACAAATATGGACAAAGTTTTAGGAAATAGAATCACTAATGCAAGTAGTACGGTGAGAAGATGAGAAGACCCGCAAAATAACTTCTCTTATTAGGTCAAATGGTGAAAGTGAACAAGAGAACATGTGTGAGAGAAGGAAATCAATATTACATAAGGACTCTGGGTATATTATTCATGAAAAAAGGTTGCCCAAAGAGTGGTCATCTCACTGGCAAAACCTGAAGAAGGACAACTAAGTTCAAAATGTAATCCTTGAAAACACAGAGAAGCATGCTAGAGTGCTGCTTGCCTTATTTTCTTTTATGTTTAACTTGATTGGGCAATAGAGAATTAAACGGGCACACAGTGCTGGGTGAGAATACATGACTAAACACTCAAGTTTAAAGGCTATGATTGCTATAGTGCAGTCAAATATTCTGGGGCTGAAAATGAAGTTGTAATTTGAATATGATAGGCTTGCTGCTTCAACATGAAGTTTTGATGCCAGATTATACAAATACTTAAAAGTATTTTACAAAACTGAATGGCTCAAATATTGTTCGCAAATGCTGCATATGTTAGGCTGATACCACTTTAGGGATATGTTTGGCAGTGGCATTTCCACTTTAAACCGGTGTAACATCAGACAAAGGGGATCTGACTAAATCTATATTCCAGATTCCAAATGAGTTGAAGATCTTCCAAATGATTTTATAGAAATGTTTTGAAAACTACTTACAATCAGGGCTCATTAACACTACTTTATTAACTCTCCACACAACCTCTGAATTGTACTGAGCTGCAATATGGAATTCAGAAACATCTATGGGGCCCTACTGGATCTTATGCCTCCAATTTCACACTCTTTATAAATCAACAGAAAAGAAATTGTTGCATTGATTGATATAAGAATTAGTTGTAGTGGATAATATGACTGTTATAAAGTAGGAAGGAAACCTACGACAGCACAGTCCATTATATGCATTTCCAAGCAGAGTTGTGTAGGTAGGACTTTCTCACTTGAACCCTATTTTTGTCAATCAACATTTTGTTGTCAAGTTGTCATGAACACTAAGCTAAGTCTTCAGTGGCATGCAGTTATCGGATGTAACTTGCATCTCCCCACATGAGTTGCTGTTGTGCACTTGGTATCATTTTGGCAGGTTTTTTATAGTCAGATTCCGCCATTGAAAATTGCCTCAAAAGATGTGGTTGTCAATGAGTATTTCACGTATTTTGCAGGTGGATTTAGGCCTTTTTTTTACATTTTGGATTACAGTCAGAAACAAGTCTCATTAATTTCTATGTGGCTTTGGATGCAGATCAGAATGAAAAGCCACATATTTGGGAGCCTTTGACACAAAGTTTGTTTTCAGCAATCCCCATTGACATCAACAGCAAATTTTCACACGATTTCTGCGTGGAATACAACTACAGAAAGAACATGTTCTAGTTTTTTAACAACGAAAAACCGAACTCTGAAATTACGTGTTGTATAAACTACAAAGCGTATTTTCTATTGAGGTCCATGAGATTGTTTTACTTCCAGTTTTAGATAAGTATTTCATGTCAGAATCAGCGATGATTCTGACTTGAAATACTTGTCGTGTTTACAAAGCCTCACAAGTCTTCTTCATTTAGAGATTGCTACTTGTTGTTCATGGAGCCCCAAAACCCATAATAAAAACTCTTTAAACCCCTTTGTAGGGATTATTTCTTAGCACTAATTAATATTCTTTAATATGTAATTGGTAAACTGATTGGAAATAATAGACCACATCTGTTAGCAACAATGGCTGCTTAGTTATGTGGAAGTAGTTGTTGAATTAATAGCAGTATCTGTTTTTTCATATGGGTAATAGGGCATTATATCATTGTTGAATTAATAGCAGTATCTGTTTTTTTGATTTGGGTGTTATGACATTATACCATGTTGCTCCTTAAATGAATAAAAATGGTAATAATAAGTAACAGTATGTGTTCACTCAGAATCTCATTTGCTAATATGACATTTTGTGCAAAAAAACAAAACATGGTAATACTGTACTATATAAAAGACTCAACTGATCTGTCTACAATTAAAATAAAGTGCTTTTAAAAAACCCCCAGGTTGTGACAACTTTAAACTGTGCTGTTTTGGTGAGGTGCAATGTTGTCATGAGGACCTTGGGTGGAATTGAATGTATTCTCCAATATATGTTGTTATATTTGAATGCAGGCAAAGTATTCATGACCATAATGCTCCTGATAAGAATAAAAAAAACTGCATTATGTCAACAGAATCTGTATTCAGGTTTTGGACCCAATAATAATAATAAAAAATTAAAAATTTTTTTTTTATTGGGGCCAACAAATTCCGCACACTTTACAAATTAGAGGGTGACATACAACATACACATTAAAAAACTTAAAAATAGACACGAGGTATGAGGACCTGCCGGGAGCTTAAAATCTATTAGTGTTGGTGAACCCAAGGGTTAAAAGTGCCGTTTACTTTGGTCCAGCCATGTTACTAAATAAGGGGGGTTTTTAAACATAGAAATTTGGGGTGGCCCCGCCCCCCCGCAGTAACTTTTAAAATACAAAAAAGTCCCCTGTGGTGCCCAGTGTGGGGGGAAACAGGTGTGAAGAGGGGATCTTGGTAGGCCAGGGAGAAGATGTTTTCTCGGGGCCCCTTTTAAAAACGTGAGGGTTGTAATGTGTTTGATCGCCCGCGGTAGCAATTCCATGGACCGGTGCTGCATGTGTAAAAATCTTGGGAGGGGGCATGGGAGGTTCGGATGATTGGGGAATTTAGTCTGATATCATCGAGAGCGGGAGCCGGGTTGGGTGGTGACAGGATGAGGGGGAAAATGTGGGAGGAGCAGCTTTGTGGAGGCTTTTTGGGTGAAGTGGGATTTTATTTTTGTATTTGTACTGGATGGGCAACCAGGCAGTAAAGCCCACAGGGTAGGGCATCGTATAGCGGATGGAGAGAAAGACAAGCCTGGCTGCTGATTCCAAACAGTTTCAGAGGGGAGGTTTTTGCAGAGGGGGCCCGATAAGAGGGTTGCAGTAGTCAAGGGGAAAAAGTGAATAAGAGCAACAATGAGGGTTTAGTGTTTCCACATGAGAAAAGTAGGGTTTTTTGGAGATGTTCTTGGGGCAGATGAAGGAGCGGGCAAGGGATTGGTTTTAAAAGGGGGAAGGACAATTTTTTGAATCTAGATTACCCCAGACAGCGGGCCTGCTCCCTAGGTTATGGTGGTGCCCACACTGAGACCGAGATAGCAGGGGGTGGGTTGGTTAGAAGAGGGGGAAAAAGACAAAGTTCGGTTTTAGGAGGTTTGTTTCAGATGGAGGGGACATGATGTCAGAGACAGGGGAAAGGGCCATTCAGGTTTTTTTGTATAGGGCAGGAGTGATGCCCGGGAGGGGTGAAATTTGGGTTTGCTCACTTTTAAGATGGTATGGGGAAACCCCAAAATCTGCTGATGGTTTGTCCAAGGGGGATGTGTAAAGTAAAAAAGGGGGGGGGCCTAGAATGACCCCTGGGAACCCGAAGCAAGGGAAAGGAGAGGAGGTAAAACCCAGCAAATAGAACAAAAGGGGAGGGGTCGAGAGGTAGGAAAAGAGAACCAAGCGAGAGCGGGCCCGGGTTTTCCGGGCTGGGCTTGGTGAGGGAAGGTGGTGACACAGGTCAAATGCTGCAGAGAGATCAGGGAAGCGCAAGAGATTTGCCCTGTGATTTGGGGAAAGTGAAGAGTCATTGAAATTTTTAACTAGAGCAGTTTTGTGGAGGAGGGTGGGGGATCGGATTGGTTAGTAGGAGATAGGGGATTAAAGGGAGTAGGCCCAAGCGTTCCGGGGTTTTAGGAATAAAAGGGCAGGTTTTGAGACTGGTCGGTAGTTAGAATCACAGGAGGGGTCCAGAGGGGGCTTTTTAAGAAAAAGGGGTTTTTATGATGGGTGTTTAAAAGAGGAAGGGGAAAGACCCCAGTGAGAGAAAAAGGGTTAAAGATTGCTTTAAGGTGAGAGTTGATGCTGGGGAAAATGACGGACAAGGGGGGGGGAATTTGGGGCATAGAGCAGGTGGAGGGCGAACAGATGAGAGAAGCCGGGACACTTCTTTTTCTGTCGTTGGGTAAAGGGCTGAAAAAAAAAGGGACGTGCCGGAGGGGACGGGCGGGGGTTTTTGGGATTTTAGATGAGTGTTTTGCCGGGTACTGCTATTTTTTTCTTTTTTAAATAAGTGGCCAGGTCTTTAGCCAGAGGGCAGTGATGGGGCCTGAGCTTTTGGGGAGGGGGAGTGGGAAAAGGTCAAACAGGGGTTTTGGGGTTGTTGTGTATGGGAGAGAGGGGGGTGAAAAATTTTGTTTGGCGCAGGAAGGGCAGTGTGGTAAGTGCTGAGCAGAATTTTTGGGAGAAAATCTGCAGGTAGTTTGACTTTCTCCCCAGTTCTCAGCACACTTGAACATCGCTGCAGGAAGCGAGTCTGGGTGTGTGCCAAGGCTGTGGGCGCCCGACCTGGTGGGGCGGGCTGGAGGTGCCAACATGTCCAGGTGGTTAGAGAGTTTCATTGTCTGCTTGACAGCCAGGTGAAAGGAGGAGTGGAAGGGGGAAATTGGAGGCAGGAGGACTGTATGGGTCTTGAGTTCCCAGTGTTCATGGACGAATGTTTCTGGAGGGAAAGGGCCAGGGGTGTCCAGAGAAGGTGAGAATTGGTGATAGTGAAAAGAAAGGTTGTGATAGAGGACATAAGGAAATTAGGAGGTTAAAAATTGATGATGACTGCAGAAAACCAAAACAAAAAGCGTGTCCCTCCTTTTTGGGTGGGAAATCTGTAATTGCAAAGGGCCAAAGGGGTGATGTTAGTGAAAGAAACCCAGAGGAGAAGGAGACATGGGTTGTCGATGGGGATGTTGAAATCGCCCATGATGAGAGTGGGTATTTCAGGGAGGGGGAAGGAGGGAGCCCAGGCGGGAAAATCCAGAAACTGGGGGGGGTGAGCCGGGGGGTCTGTACACAAAGGGGATTCTGAGGGAAAATTGGGGGAAAGGTCTAGAAATGTGGCCTCAAAGGAGGGAAAATGAGGGGGGGGGGGAGGGGGGTTGACCCCGGTAAGTGCAGTGTGGAGGGGGAAGTATGCCAACTCCCCCCACCGGGCCCGTTCTCAGGGCTGGGGGTGTGGGTGAAAAGTAGGGCCCCCATAGGTGGGGCAGCAAGGGGAAGCGGGTTTAAATTCTGGAGCCGTTTTTAGTGGAGAGCGAGGGGATTAAGGGAGTTAGAGAGGGGAACCCGGTCATGAACAGCAAGGAGTTTGTTACCAACAATCGGGCATTCCACAGAGACATGTAAAAGTGGCAAAAAGATACGCGAATAGCAAACAGATTTGCAGGTTTCTATGGAGGGGGGGGGGGGTGGGGGAGATTAAAGGGAGGGTGGGGGTGGGTTTGGAGGGTGCCCCGCAGCAAAGCAGGGAAAGAAAAATGCAGCAGGGGGTTTAGTGTTGTGTATGGCGGTTTTGTGCGACATTATGGAGGCGGTGGTTGGGGGATTTTAAAAGGGAAAAACAGTGTGTGGGTTATCATGGGAGGGGAGGGGGGAAGGCGTGATGTGGATAGCATTTTTAGGGGGGACACTGGGTTGTAGGAAAGGGGGCAGATGGTACAAGTAGATGCAAAAAGGTGAGCTAGTGAAAAGGTGTTTTTTAAGGGGACCAGTTACTCACATACAGGTGATCCTTCAAGCTCCTTAAGCCACTTCTGTTCATTTCTTGGCCTATTTCTGATAAAAATTAATACTTTCAAATATTTAATTCCAAAAATGCACGATAAATATGCCCCAGAGACCCACGGTCTCGAACCGCTATCTGATTTTTACTGAGCATTTTTAGAGTTCCGGGTAGCCAATTAACCCAGGGGTCGAAATTGGGGGAGTTACAATGGGGCCCAGCAAAGCAGAGAATTCAAGGGGAATATTTTGTGCTAAGTAAATAAAACACAGGGTCATTATGGACACTAGGGGGAGATCTACCTAAACATACCCTAAATACAACGGGGAGTTAACAAAAAGGGTGTGGAGTTGTTTTTTAGGGTTGAAAATCAAAAATAAATACCAATTCAAATGCACAATAAAAACAGCAGAATATTTCAGAGGATGGGAGGGTTGTAGTTTACACCCCAATATTTTAAGTAAATAAATCATGTAATAAAAAAAGTTTTTTTTTTTTTTTTTAAATCCTCATTTAGGTTTGCTTCAATAATGAGAAACATTAAAAAAAAGAACAATAATAAGGGACATTTAAAGAATTTGGGGACACATTTCCCAAAGATATTTTTTGCCAAAAATTCTGGCATAATTTGCGCCCAGAATAATGTTGTACATGCCTTACACTACATTTATTATGTGTTTTGACAGTTTTTAGACGCTGCTGCGCATTATCCGACAAAATGAGTGTTGCCGTGGTAAAGGCATGTGGATTCATGAAAAAATCCCTAAAAATCCATCAAAATTTTTATGCGTGTTTAAAGGGTATTCCTATCTTAAAATGTTAATGAAAATAGCTAGCATAAACCATAGCTTTTATTGATTTAGGTAATTTTCACCTTTTTCGCCACTAAAAAGGGGGATGGGCAACCAAAGCTCAAGTCTAATGAATGTGGTTATGTTGTAGTTCCTTGCACAGTTGGTGGTTGAGGGATCTTTTGGGGGTTCAGTGGTCACCCTTAGAAAAAGGAAATTTTGGGCACATACAGTTTTTGGAAAATTTCCCCCTTTAAAATTCCGTATTCCCATCATACAACAGAAGCAAAGTTTTAATTGTATCAAGTCTTTATATTCTAGTTCAAATCAATGAATAGAGTTACTTTTATAGCATATAAAAAAAAATTTAATTTAAAAGCATTTTTTTCCCACCCATATAATTATGAAAACAAACCCTATAAATTGTCATGTCTGTGTATGTTTATGTGTATGCTGTAATCATGTTTGGCAGCAAATCTTTGGACATTGCTCTATAAAATAGGAAGGGGTTATCCGAAAATGTTCAACCATAATACATTTATAATATTTAACATTTCACAAAGAACAGTAGATTTGATCATCATGATGTGTTATTCCTAAACCTGAACTGTCTCAATAAACATAAACTCTTCCATTTCGGCATGGAACTTTCACTTCAGGTTGATAATTATATCTACAACCGATAGGAGACATGATTATGCCTCCTCTATTATTTTGGTGACAGGCTTCTCTAGTAATCTCTTGAAATGCAGGCTTCAAATTAATTTTAACAAAGGTTTAAAACTTCATTGCTGTCTATAGAGCAGTGAGCATGCTTACATGGCTCCATTCTATCTGAAATGGGAGATGATTGCATTCTAATAATATGTGTTCTATGACCGTCCCCAAAAAAACCTCAAACGAGTCACTGCACCAAATTTCCTGGACTGTTTCTAATTTAAGTCAAATACATACCTGACAGAGAGCAGATTCTATGAAGGTGAAATGATGCAGTTTCTTGCCATTCTCTCTGCCAGTCAAATTATGTCATCAGTAAAGGATCACTGGGTTTTAATGATATGCTGGCCTCTGTACTCAGAAGCAGATTCTAGCGGAGCAGTATGCATAGGCAATAAAAGCCTGTACCAATTCAATTGAACTTTAAAATCACTAAATCTTTATGTAATTCTTTTGACGTTGTTAGGTTATTGGAAGGAAAAAAAATTCATATCAAACCCAGCATGTACGTTTTCCAATGCATATTTCACATAATATTAACGCCAATGTGCAAGTCAAAACATCTCACTATAACATAATATTGGAAGCATTAAGTATATCTTATTTTCTTATACTGTGCAAGCCATGTTAATTATAATTAAAGTGAACAGCAACATTTTTGCACACAACTAACATCTATCTATCTAATTATCTGTCTATCTAAAATATTCTTTGTTCTCTGTTAGGTTTTATTCACTAAAATACGTATAAGAATGCACTGGGAATTTAGCTTTAAAGGGGCTGCCCCCTGAAGACAACCTCTGTTCATTTACTCTATTAGAGCATATGGAGGTCATAGATAGATCCCCTCTATCAGCAAGAGGGGAGAGCTAGTCCGCACTACCACCATATGATTCTACACATTTATGACTTTTGATCGGCAAATCCAGGTGCATTACTGCTGGTTTAAAAGTGGTTTAACTGAGCCAGAATTGTCGCTTAGTAGCTAGAAAGCGCTAAATCTATGACCCGCAGTAGAACAGGTTTATAGATTCAGGCGCATTCTACGCTACTAATACATGCAAAAAAAAATGGTATCTTACATAAAAATATTCATCTCCAAGTTAAAGGGGTTATCAGATCCTAAGGACAATACAAAAAATTGTCCATGTATGTCTGAATGTCAAACCGGATGATGCCTCAGATATAATTATTTTTCATTTTTTATTATGTTGCCCAGCTTTGTGTAACAATGCTGTTTTAATTATGCTAAGGTTTGCATTGTCTGGGATTATAAATGTAAATTATACCACAATTCTTCTCTCCTCCCAGAGATATTGCCTTTATTTATAGCTTTATTACAAAGTGTAAAGTAGTACAGTTATTACTTATGGCCCTTACAAGTAACCAGCTTATGCTACTGATACCAAACATCTGCCCAACATGTCAAACATGATCCAGTAAGAGGCAGAGCTGTTTTAACCAACTAGTCAACCCAGTGCAAACGTTTCATAGGTGCCCCCCCCCCCCCCCCCGCCTTCCTAAATACTTTTATATAGTACACTATTAAAATTTACATTATAGCTGCAGGGATTTATAATGAACCATAATTTTCTTATTTTTCAGTTGACATACCCGTATAAGGGCTTGATTTTTTTTGCGGGACAAGTTGTACTTTTACATGTTTCTATTTGATGTTTTGGGAAATGAAAGAAAAATTCTTTGTGGGATGGAAAACAAAATTACATAACCTGTAACCTGTTCTACTGCGGGTCATAGATTTAGCGCTTTCTGGCTACTAAGCGACAATTCTGGCTCAGGTAAACCACTTTTAAACCAGCAGTAATGCGCCTGGATTTGCCGATCAAAAGTCATAAATGTGTAGAATCATATGGTGGTAGTGCGGAAAATTACATAATTAAATTGGCTTTTATGTTTATGGAATTCACTGTGCAGATTGAGTGACAGCTCCTGCTCAATCCATTCATCTTTAGTAACATCATGACATACAGTTACCTCAAATGGGGGAAAGATTAAATATGAAAATTTACCATAAAAACCCTAGGGGGGGTTTGGCCCCAAAATGGACCCAATAGTTCATTTGGGGCCAAAAGGGTCAGTGTAAAAATCTCTGGGGTGGCTTAAAATGAAAGTTTATGATATTAGTAATTAGTAGCAATAAGGATTATGGGACAGATTTTGAAAAAAGGGGTAACAGTTAACAGGGGAAAATTTTAAAGACTGTACAGGGCCTTAACTAAAAAGAAAAAGTGTCATATAGATTACCCCCCCCCTTCCCTGGGGGGACACCCACAAGCTAGTGTCAGCCCTGCTTTTTCCCAAACACTGTGTTTCTTATTTTTGAAAAGATGCTGGATTTTTTGGGAGTATTTAATGCTCAATCTGCAGTTTTCAGCCAAAAAAGGAGTTATTCAAAGAGTCTTTTTTTTAAAAAAACCCCGCCCATGTGAGGCAGCCCCCCCCCATCTAAACCCTGAAAAACCTGTTACTTTGAATAGGTAGAAACATGTAAATTTAACTGTCATGGGCGGGGGTTTTAGCCTTTGGTGGGGGGGCCAAACCCACCTGGTCATGAATAAGATTTGGGGGGGGAAATATTTAAAAACTAAAAGAAATCTTACGAAAAAAGGGCCACAGCACTGGAAACAGCAAGTCTGACACTAGCTTGTTCTGTCCTCAGCAAGGGGGAAATAAACTATGTGGGGTTTCCCCTTTTTAAATGCTTACACGGTCAAAGCCTATTTTAACACCTTTAATTAATTGATTTATTTTGGGGTTTTAAACTGACAGTTTATGATATTAGTAATTAGTAGCAATAAGGATTATGGGACAGATTTGAAATATTATGTAACAGTGTAAATTTAGACTGTACAGCCTCAACTTAAATGCTTACACTGTCTAGCCTAGCTTTACACCATCTATTAATTGACTTATTTTATGCCACTATTTGCACCAAAATTTTTACACATTTTTTTGCGCAAGGTGGCGCATGCTAAACTAGGGGCCCCTTTCCCTTAAAGGGCCCTCCACGTCTTACTGGGGGCCCAACCCTTTCTTTTTCGGGGAACGGTACAGAAGTGCCCTAGAAAACTGTTTTAAAAACACAAAAATAAATGTGATGTAAGGCATGTAGACCATTATTTTTGGCACAAAAATTCTGGTGCAATTTCCTTAATAAATGTGCTCCTATGTTTTCAGGAAAAGGCGTTTCATTTTATAAGGCACACGGGTCCCAAAATTTTTTTTGGCAAAAACCCTCCCCTTCTCAAACTTTGGTTTTTTTAAAAACTATAAAAATGTTTATAAATTAGGGTGTTAACATTCCTAACAAATAAAATTGCACTTTTTTATTTTTCATTGCCCCAAAAAATCCCACAAAAGGGGGAAAAATTTGAGAAAATAATGCAAACAAATGCTTAAGAGGGATTTCTGTTTGCTAAATAATGCCATTTTATGACAAATTGCCCATTGTGTCAGGTCACACAATACAAAGACGGTGTGAGTCTGCCAGGACAGGACCCCCTCATACGATGCTCTCCCCTTAGTTTATAGAGGGATCCAAAATTAAAGACCTAAAAATGCTTTTAATAGGTCCCAAAAGAAAATGGGTTTTTTCTCAAGAAACAGCCCCCTTTTAAAAATACAATTTCCCCAAAGGGATTTTTTTTATGTATTTTTAGTGCACAAAAAAGTGCATTTTACACACCAAACATACCCATCAATAATACTTCTAAGGGTCCCATTGTTTTCAATAGTAAAAAAGGGACTTTTTTCCCATTTTAGTTTTGAAAAACATAGAGGGCTTTACTTATTTTCAAACTTTTTTTAGGTTTTCCCCTAAACTTTTAGCCTTTAATCTCCGATCAAAATATACAATAGCCAGTTGTCCTGCTACCCACTGACCACACTCTCCTAAGTAAAACTGAACAGAATCAAGGTACAGTGGAGATAGATAGCTCAAAACAGATCAGGCAGGGGTTTCTGAATATGGTTTCCCACGGTAAGGAGTTTCCATGCTATGCGACAACACAAGAAATAAATAGAAGGCAGGGAATGCCAACCCCATGTAATTTTATACAAAAGCAAAAATCAAATCAAGTTTGGGCGTAGTCGTCTTTTTGTGTACTGTGCAGTGAGGCATAATACTCATAAACAACTCTAAAATCTTAAAAAAAAAGCAGTGACATGTCCCATTAGGGCTGCACCATTTTTTTTTGTTAATTTTGCGACAAAAACTATTGATGCCCTATTTTTCGAAAAAAAATTAAATTTTAGTACACAAAAAATAGGCACATTTTTTACACCGACACTATAAAATTTTAATTTCGCCTAAAGAGAGACATCAAATATGCCTCAATGATATTTCATGTGCCCCACAAATTATGCTTTTGGGGGCCTAGATTAGGAAAATCAATTATACTATGCAAGGTATTCCCACACCAATTTTTAGGAGTATAAAAATTTTTTACCGTTTTTAGCCATAGGGAAAATAGTAGAAGAGTGGGAAAAAATCAGGCATACCTTTTAGAGGCTAACTGAGTATATTTGGGTGGTGTTTTAGGGGGCTAACTCAGTTAGTCTAAAAGGTATCGCCCGATTTCTTCAAATCTTCTACACCAGATTTTTGTCCCTTCATTCTTTTTAGGCACACATCCACTTAAATTAAAAGCACCTTAAAACTGGCGTGGCGCTGCTTTTTTTCTGACATGTCGCCCCAAGTCTTTATGCACCATCCTAATTTACAACCTGCAGATACTGGAAAGGGAAAACCAGAGGGAGAAAGGAGGATTTTATCTTGATTCCCAAAAGGGAGGGGCCCGGGCATGGGGGGCCCAAATAAATAAATGGTTTGTTTACCACCAAAAATAAAAAAAAAACAAACAGTCCCCCTTTCGGGTTTTATGCTAGGGTATGTTCACAAGGGGTGTTGGATTCCCTTTTTGGATTTTATTTTTGGGTTCGAAAAACCCCATCCAAAAGTGCTTTGGAAATCGCATTCCCCAAAAAATATAAAACCCCAACTAACATGCAGGGGGCTTGTTTTTTTCGGGATTTTGGGGTACAGAGGAATGCACCCTTTAGTTTAAAATAGGGCATCTGCTGCGTGAAACGGATCAAGAATTGACATGACAATTCTCTGAATGGTTCCGAAAGACACATCAGAAAGACACATGTAAACACGCATCGTCTGAACACCGATGCGTGTTTTACATTGAAAGCAATGTAAAACACACTGCACATTGTTAGATGCGTGTTTGGGGTCCGTTTGTATTAAAGTGTTTTGAACTTTTGGCTTTCAGGTTCCATATCTCCGGATCCACTACAGCTTCAATATGAGATTACCATCCTTTTATAGACAATTATATTGGCTATTTCACAAATAAACTTGACTTGCAACTATTTAGCATCTGCTTAGTTCTGCAGATTCCTGTCATGTAACTGCATTGTTACTATTTTGCTTCCTGTGATGGAACATTCTTTTTCTTCTTGTACACTACAAATTAAACCTGTTCTCACATTCCCTAATAGCTCAGTGTAGGTTGATACCTAAGCTAAAGGTCACTGGTTCAAATCGAGGTCTAGCCATGAAAATTTCCCAAGAAAAGAGAAACCACATCATCCACATCATCAATAGCGTCTCTTGGCCACAAAAATTGCCAAACTGCATCATGTGCGGCCATGACAGTTGGAAGAATATGAAATGAAGTCCGTCCCTTTATTCCAAAGACAAGACGAGACGTCCAGGCAAAATATCGAAGTCAACCAGTTGGCTCATCACAAGGTTTATCATTTCTGGTGTAAAAATACAGCAGTGGAGATAGCTCATATGTTTTGTAATAGTAAGATAACAGATGTCAATGCAAGCACCATGTGACATGCATTACTCCAATCTGGAATGGTGAAAAAGCTTCAACTTCAATAATCAGCATAAGAAACATTGGCTCGAGCTTACAAAAAAGTATGGAAAGTGGACAGTAGAAGTTTGGACATGGGTAATTTGAAGTGATGACACAAAAGTCAATAGACTGGGCTCGGGTGGGTGCAAATGGGTCTGGAAGAATCAAGAGGAAAGGGGGCTAATTGAAGGAACTGTCAAGTTTGGTAGAGGAAGTCTGATGATATGATGATGTTTCACAGCCAAAGGTGTTGGAAAATTCACCAGGATCGGTGGTGATCTCAATGCTGAGCCATATGCAAGTATCCTACATGATGAGTTACTTCATATACTCAAGTACTATGGGTATTAAAAGGACGACATTGTGTTCAAGCAGGACAACAACCTGAAGAATATGTCACGATTGGTGAACAAATAGTTCATTGACAATTATTACTTGATTTGCCCCCACAGTCCCCAGACCTCAACCGTATTGAACATGTGTGGGTAGAGGTCAAGAACAAGCTGTGTTCATACTCAAGTGAGTCGACCAGTATGCACCAACATTGGGAGCATGTAGCAGTGATCAGATCAGATTCTGGTCGAGACATGCTTGAATCTGATAGCATGTCCAGAAGGATTCAGACAGTGTTAAAAACCAAATGTGGATTTACAAAATACTAATAAAATGATAAAACTTGAACTTCAGATTTTAAGGAGCAAAACAGTAACAATGCAGTTATGTGACAAGAATCTGCATAACTAAGCATGTGCTAAATAGTTTCAGGTCAAAGTTATGTATGAGATAACCAAGATGCTTGTCTATAAAATGATGGTAGTCTCATGTTCAAAGCTGTAGTGGATGTGGAAAATAGGGAAAGCATGAGATTCAAAAGTTCAAAACATTGTTACCCTTTTGCTTGGCACTACACAAATATACAGTGAAGGAAATAATTATTTGATCCCTTGCTGATTGTGTGAATTTGACCACTGACAAAGACATGATATTAAGTGTAGGTTAATTATAACATTGAGAGATAGAATATTCAAAATAAAATACAGAAAATCACATTGTATAAATTCTTTAAATTTATTTGCATTTTGCTGAGAGAAATAAGTATTTGACCCCCTACACACCATTAAGAGTTCTGGCTCCTACAGACCAGTTAGACGCTCCTGATCAACTCGTTACCTGTATTAAAGACAGCTGTCTTAAAAAGTCACCTTTATAAAAGACTTAATGAGATTAATGAGTCAGACTCTAATCTCTACAACATGGACAAGACCAAAGAGCTTTCTAAGGTTGTCAGGGAATATATCATAGAACTTCACAAAGCTTGAATGTGCTACAAAACCATAAGTTTGATGCTGGGTGAGAAGGAGACTACTGTTGTTTAAATAGTAAGAAAATGAAAGACATACAAAATGACTGTCAATCGACATCGATCTCGGGCACCATGAATTATCTCACCTCGTGGATCATGAGGAAGGTAAGAGATCAGCCTAAAACTACACAGGGGGGAATCTGTTAATGATCACAAGGCAGTTGGGATCACAGTCACCAGGCAAACCATTGGTAACACATAGTGACGAAAACAGCCTAGTCCGCCGGCCCGCTTGAAGGACGACGGCCTGACTTGGGGTGTATCTTGACGTTGCGCTGCCCACTAGGGGGAGCTCAAGGTCAGCCAGATACTGTTCCACTAATAACCCTGCCCACACTGGCCACAGGGAAACAACAATGCTGCCACCAGTTCGGTCTTTTAAAGTTATAAGACCGGTCCGTTACCACTTATAGCAGGTCAGGAACCAACCCTTGGTAGCTATATACTATAACCGAGAATTAGGCATGTGAGGCCGGTTGATCAAGACAGACTAACTCAGATTAAAGTTTATAGATTTAATTAGCCTTGAAGGGCACACTAGACAGGTAATATGTACAAGATGGATAATAAAAATAACAGGTCAGAGAGAGGTGCAAATACAATTAAGGATTACAGACAAAATGCACGTAAAATAAGTCAAGTAACCTTGTTGCTTGGGGCCCCCCGGGCATGGGGGGCATATGTGGCCTGGCTGCTGTGTGCGGATGTCCTGGAACTGTTCTT
The DNA here is from genome assembly GCA_025379985.1 of Phyllomedusa bahiana. Lineage (NCBI taxonomy): Eukaryota > Metazoa > Chordata > Amphibia > Anura > Hylidae > Phyllomedusa > Phyllomedusa bahiana. The sequence continues at coordinate 24,886 of JAODAL010027168.1, read as the reverse complement.
AGGTGGCCCCCCTCCTGGATCAAACAGGAAGAGCCACCCTGGCTCCGGCTTATATCTGTGAGGGGGCAGCCCACTTGGCAGCCCCCTATACACCCCTGGGACGGTCTATGAACTCCTCCCACTCAGGTCATGGCAGTTTCGGGATAAAAACCCAAAAATGGACTATAACTCGGCAGGGAAATTGGACAGAACCGAGCCGGTGGTACCATCAGAACCAGCTGGACTTTCCTGACCCCTGGATATGAGACACGCCTATCTTATGGACCCTGTAGGCCCCGGTTCTGGATACTCAGTCCCATCCGCCCTGGGAACCCTGGAAATAGGAATGTTGTGGTGCGGGAGTGGGGTTCCATATTTTGAGATATGAACTCGCCCATGGACCAGTTATGAGCTGGTCGCCCTATAAATCGATAAGAAAATATCCGGAAAACGACCCGACTGGGCTGAATTGAGCAAAGTCTTTGAAGCTTGCGGCCCTTGGAAACCAGCATTTGTTCAGTGCTAATTAGGTTACATGAGGATCCTTTAAAGGGTGACCCATGCTTTTGCGACTTCCTACAGGGGCATTGGGGAAGAGAGCTTTGCTGATTAACATGTAAATTGAGCTTGTCCTGGGGTGGGGAAGTTTGTTTTTCTGACTAATTAGATGGTTGGGGGAGAGAACTGCCCGTGGGGTTTTGCAGTAAGTGAATTCCTTCCTCAACCTCCCCCCTTTTTGAGGGCGCTAGGGGGCACCACCTCCCCGGTGCTCAACCACGCACCCACCTGTTTCCCTCCCCCTTGTCGGGACAAACCCATCGGCGTTGCCGTGGTCTCGGCCCTTCCGGTGGCGAATAAACGAAGTTTTTACTGTTTGGAACGCCAGGCTCCAGCGTAGCAACCTCCCATTGGTTCCGGAGACCGTGTGTAGCCACTCAGAGGGTTGTGGTCTGTTTCCCCCAATGAAATTACGCCCGTATAGGTAGGGTTGCAGCCGCTGCAGGGCCCCACACTATCGCCAGGCATTCCTTTTCCATGGGGAATGGGGCCACTTCCCTCGGCAGAAGCTTTCCTGCTCAGGTACATAACGGGATGTTCCTGTCCCGTTGTGTCCACCTGGCTGAGCACTGCACCGAGGCCAAATTTCACTAGCGTCGGTCTGAAACTAAAAAACTGCCGGGTGAAGTCGGCGGCTTGTAGTATGGGGGAGCTGGACAAGGCGGCCTTAAGGGCTTGGAAGGCCGTCTCGCAGTCGTTTGTCCAATGGGACTGCGGAGGGAAAACCTCTTCCTGGTGAGGTCTGTCAGGGGCTTTGCCAGGCTACAAAAGTGTGGAACAAACCTCCTTATATCCCAGCGGTGCCCAAGAAGGACATCACCTGCTTCTTGGTCCTGGGGGTGGGCCGGGGATGCTGATGGCATCCACTTTTCCGGGCTCTGGCTTCAAGGCCCCCCCCCACCTACCCGGTGCCCCAGGGAGTGAACCTCACTCATGCCCAGCTGGCACTTTCCGGCTTGATGGTCAAGCCTGCCTGGCGGATACGTCCAAGCACCCTGCGTAAAGGTGCTGGAGGTGGTCCTCCCAGGTGGACTGAAAACGGCTATGTCATCCAGGTACGCAGCCGCGTACCCTTCAAGTCCCTTAAGCAGCGTGTTGACCATCCGCTGAAAAGTGGCAGGGGCATTCTTCATGCCGAACGGCATGACGGTGGACTCGTACAGTCCAAATGGGGTGATAAAGGCAGAGCGTTCCCTTGCCTCACGGGTCAGGGGAATCTGCCAATATCCCCGGCTCAGATCCATGATGGTCAGGAAACTTGCCCCGCCAACTGATCGAGCAGGTCATCGATGCGTGGCATTGGGTACGCATCAGTGACCGTGACAGCGTTGAGCCCCCTGTAGTCCACGCAGAACCGGGTGGTCCGATCCTTCTTGGGGACAAGGACTACAGGCGAGGCCCAGGCACTGTTGGATGCCTGGATGACCCCCAGCTTCAGCATCTCGTCAATCTCCTCACGCATGTGCTGCTGCACTTCAGGGGAGATCCGATATGCTGAACGCCGGATTGGGGGGTGATCCCCGGTGCCCCCCCCCCACGTTTTTTGGACGGCTGACTCCGTCCTTCAAGCACGTTAGTGAACAATCCCCGGGAAGGGGTGGAGGGTTGCCAACAGCTGGGACCGTTGGTCCTCCAGGAGCTGTCCACAAATCTCCACATCCTCTATGGACCCACCTGCCCTGACCGGGGCAAACATGTCCAAGAGGTTCTCCGTCTCACTTCGCCTTCATCATGTTCACGTGGAAGGCCTTCCGCCTTCCCCGGTCGTGGTCCAGGGTGACCAGGTACGTGACTGCGTTGAGTTGCTGGTTTGCACGACATATGGGCCTTCCCAGCTGGGCCTGAAGCTTGTCCTGTGGTACGGGGACCAGGACCCACACTTTCTGACCCACCTGGTAGGTCCTCTCACAAGCGTTCTGGTCGTACCACTGCTTCTGGTCGGCCTGGGCCCTTTGCATATTCTCGTGCACTAGCTGCGTCAAGGCCTGCATTTTGTCACGGAAGCGCACAACATACTCAATGACCGACACCTCCGGGGTTGCTAAGTCTCCTTCCCAGGCCTCCTTCACCAGAGCCAGGGGCCCCCGCACACGTCGCCCATACAGGAGCTCGAAGGGAGCAAAACCCGTTGAGGTTTGTGGAACTTCCCGGTATGCGAATAGCAGGTGTGGGAGGTACCGCTCCCAGTCGCGCCCGTGGGTGTCGACCAACATCTTCAGCATCTGCTTCAGGGTGCCATTGAACCGTTCACACAGGCCATTAGTCTGTGGGTGGTACGGGCTGGCCACCATATGTTGCACCTGTATCAGCTTACACAAGGACTCCATTAGCTGCGACATGAACTGGGTCCCCCGGTCAGTGAGCATTTCCTAGGGAAAGCCCACTCGGGAGAAAATCTCTAGTAAGTCGGTGGCCACCTTGTCGGCCCGAATGGACGACAAGGCTACCGCTTCCGGGTACCGAGTGGCGTAGTCTACTACCGTCAGTAAAGAAGCGTTTTTTCCCAGAGCTGCTGGGAATGGACAGCGGTCCAATTAAATCCACAGCCACCCTCCTGAAAGGCTCGTCTATGATAGGCAGAGGTACCAGTGGGGCTTTGGGCCTCGGCCCCGCCTTCCCCACCCTCTGACAGGTGTCACACGAACGGCAGTAGGCAGCCACATCAGTCCCCATCTTTGGCCAGTAGAAATGCTGGGCCAGCCTTTCCTTGGTCTTGGCGATCCCTAGGTGTCCGGCCATCGGAATCTCATGCGCAACCCGCAACAACTCCGCCTGAACGGATAGGGTACCAAACCAACCGTCGGTCCCTGGGGCCCCGCCTCCGGGGAACCCCGCCGGACCGTCACGTGGTACAGCCGTCCTTGGTCCCAGACACCCGTGCGGTGTCTGAGTCCAAGGGTTTCCTGTGCCGCCTGCTCCTTGGAGCTTTCAGGCTGTCGTCACCCGCTAACTCTTTCCTGAAACTCTCGACTAGACGTGGCCAGAATGGACGAACTGCCACGTCCTCTGTCGGTTCCATGGGACCTTTCCTGGCCCTCACCTACCCGGCACTTACCTGGTCCGATGGGAGGATACCGTCGGGGGCCCCTGAGGGGCCTCCTGGCTCCGGGCCCTCCCACTACGTGTGACAGTGGCCACGACCGCTGCAAACCGGGTGGTGGGGCTCCCTCCCCCTCGGCGTCTTTATAAGTCGCCAGTCCTGCTTTTGGCCTGACCTGGCCCTCCGACATCCTGTTTGTGGGGAGACCCTGCTCTGTGACCTTTCCTGCGAGCCCTGCCTCACCTGCATGCTCCCCCACGGTAGCTGTCTGCCCCCTGTTTGTCCCCTCTGATGCCACACCAGAGGACAACAAATCCCAGCAGGCTTGCTGGACACACCCTGCTGCCCTATTGCAACCTGCTGACCTTATCTCCTCTCCACAGGATGGAGAGGGACACCCCATGTCACCCAACCCCATACTCCCATCAGTATGCATATTAATAACATTGTTTGCAACATTAACATGGTTGGATGACATATCACATTTGGGGGGAGCAGACCTTGGGGCTTCAGGGGCCTCAAAACGGGCTACCAGCCGCCCCAAGTCTGTCCCTAACAAAATACTAGCCGGAATGTTCGGCGACACTCCAACCTCCCGCATTCCCTGCCCGGCACCCCAGTCCAAATACACCCTGGCAACTGGCAGCGCCGGCACAACGCCTCCAATTCCGGAGACAGCGCAAGTCTTTCCGGGTATCATGTCCTTTGGGGACACCAGCTCAGGCCGCACCACAGTCATCTCCGCGCCGGTGTCCAAGAGTCCCATGGCAACAGACCGGCCTACGGTGACTGGCTGGTAGTTATCAAGGGGCCTTCCCCCACCCCCACCCACACACAAAACATTGGGGGGCCTTGAAAAAGGGGACTGGGACGGGCCCTTCTGGCGCTGGGGACATGCGGCCTTAAAATGTCCCGGCTGTTTGCAAAGGTGACAGAGTCGGGGTTCCCCCACAGACGTGGAAGCATGGGCTGGGGGCCCCCTGGGCTTAGGGGTAGGGACAACTGGCCCTGCGGGCATCTTACCCCCTCTCCAGCTGGTGTGCTTCCTGGCCTCCGGTGCCCGATTGTTGGCATACTCATCCGCGAGGCTTGCTGTGGCGGTGGCCCCCACAGGTTTCGGGCACGCAGGTGCTGCTGGAGGTCCCGGGGCAGTTCCCACAAAAACTGCTCCGTGGCGATGAGTCCTTCAGCTGCTGGACGGTGGTGATCTTTACCCCGAGGTCCACTGGTCGATTCTCTAGGAGGGCCCGCATGTGGTCGGCCCAGCTGTCGGGAGGACCCCGCTGCAAACTCTGGAGCTTCTTCCTGTACATCTCAGGATGAGATATTGTACTGCCGGATCAGTGCCTGCTTGATTCCCTCGTAGGTCAGGGTGGACTCGCTGGGCAGGTCCCCGAAGATCTCCAGAGCTTTACCTCTGAGACGAGGAGTCAGAAACCGAACCCACTGGTCCTCAGGCACATGGTGCTGGCGGCAAATTTTTTCAAATGCCAGCAGGAAGGTGTCCAGGTCTCCACCTTTATCCAGCATGGGAAAGTCCTCCGCCCTCAAATTTGGGACCTGGGTCTCAGGAGGCTCTTGACTGGCCGGGGTGGACTTGGCCTTTTCCAGCTGTAGCACCTGTAATTGGTGGTCACGGTCACGCTGACGATCCTCCATCCGCTCCCAACGTTCTGCAGCTGCTAGGAGAGCCTTGTAGGTGTCAAGGTCTCCAGCCTCAAGCTTAGCCAGGGCAGCTTGCAGGAGGATAGCCGATTGTGAGCTGCCCACTGCCCCCACTGACCAACTCGACTGGGTTTCCCTTTAGGAGCCGAGCTGAACTCCTACTCGCCTTCTAGTCCATAGCCTGGTCTGGGCCGAGCTCCTCCTGGCTCACTTCACTGACTGTTTCCTCTGGGCCTACAGCTTTGCCCTTGCTACGACCAGCCATCCTTGCAACCCTTGGTCACCTGACACAAAAACTGCAACTTGAATGCACCCAAAACCTTGTATTTGCACTCTGACTGGTCTAGTGCTGAGTTAGTCTTAAGACCCCAGCAGCAAAACCCACTGCTGGTAGTCCTAGAGTTTGGGAGTTCGGAACCCGCACTTGCACACACTATTGTTTTGATCCCACCGCTCTGCCACCAATATGTGACGAAAACAGCCTAGTCCGCCGGCCCGCTTGAGGGACGACGGCCTGACTTGGGGTGTATCTCGACGTTGCGCTGCCCACTAGGGGGAGCTCAAGGTCAGCCAGATACTGTTCCACTGTTAACCCTTGCCCACACTGGCACAGGGAAACAACAATGCTGCCACCATTTCGCTCGTTTAGTTATAAGGCCGGTCCGTTACCGACTTATAGCAGGGTCAGGAACCAACCCTTGGGTAGCTATATACTATAGACCGAGAATTAGGCATGTGAGGCCGTTGATCAAGACAGACTAACTCAGATTAAAGTTTATAGATTTAATTTAGCCCTTTAAGGGACACTAGACAGGTAATATGTACAAGATGGATAATAAATACAGGTCAGAGAGAGGTGCAAATACAATTATGGATTACAGACAAAAGGCAGTTAAAATAAGTCAAGTTACCTTGTTGCTTGGGACCGGCCCGCATGGGGGCATATGTTTGGGCCCGGCTGCCTTTCGTGCGGATGTCCTGGAACTGTTCTTAGGTGGCCCCCCCCCTGGATCAACAGGAAGAGCCACCCCTGGCTCCGGGTTATATCTGTAGGGGGCAGCCCACTTGGAAGCCCCCTACACACCCCTGGACGGTCTATGAACTCCTCCCACTCAGGCATGCAGTTTCTGATACAAACCCAAAAATGGACTATAAATCGGCAGGGCATTGGCACAGAACCGAGCCCTTTGGGACCATCAGAACCAGCTGGACTTCTGACGCCTGGATATGAGACACGCCATTCTTATGGACCCTGTAGGCCCCATTCTGGGTATCTCAGTCCCCATGCGTCCTGGGGAACCTGGAAATGGGGAAAGTGTGTGCGGGAGAGTTTCCATATTTGAGATATGAAACTCGCCATGGACCAGTTATGAGCTGGTCGCCTATAAATCTATATGAAATATCGGAGACGACCCGACTGGGCTGAATTGAGCAAAGTCTTTGAAGCTTGCGAGCTTGGACCAGCATTTGTTCAGTGTTAATTAGGTTACATGAGGATCCTTTCATGGGTTGACCCCCTGCTGTGGAGACTTCGTACAGAGGCATTGGGGAAGTGTGCTGTGCTGATTAAAAAATGTAAATTGAGCTTGTCCTGTGGTGGGGGAAGCTGTGTTCTGACTAGATTAGATGGTTGGGGGGAGAGAACTCTCAGTGGGGGATGCAGTGAAGTGAATTCTTCCTCACAATACTGTTATGGTTTAAAGTCCTGCAGTACCCGCAAAGTCACCCTGCTCAAGAAGGCACATGTGCAGGCCCGTCGGAAGTTTACCAATGAAAACCTTTTTCATTAATTTTCTTCAATCTCAATTGCATCGGACTACTCTGGTCTGAATCTTCTGAAGTAGACTAAATTTAGTTCAGAGAGGATATAACAAGTTTGAATTAGAAAAGGTAGGAAAAGATGTATTAAATACATCTAGAGAAGAACTCCTAAGAAGGAAGATACAAAACCGGACAAAAGATGATAGAGTTTCATTTGTCACTAAGTATGACCATCATGCTCAGTTGATTAAAAAGACGATTATGAGACACTAGAAGATTCTACAGGGTGATGAAAAAGTAGGTACATTGTTTCTACAAACACCAAGGTTTGTGTTTCAGAAAGGGAAAACATTAGGAGAGGAATTGATGTCATCAGATACAGCGAATAATAAATTTAAAAAACAGGAAGTATTAGCTACACAAAGAGAGGAGCATTCCCATGTTTGGGATGCCAAAATTGTCGGTCCATCATTAAAGGTCCCATTGTATGTCATCCTAGAAAAGGATATGCCATTTACTTTAAGGAGTTTTTTTTTACCTGTGAGTCAAAAAACGTGGTGTACCTTTTGAAGTGCCCCTGTGGGTATGTATATGTTGGTCAAACCAGTAGGAAGATCAAAACACGTTTGAATGAGCATCGTTCAGCAATTAGGGTATATAAACTTAAGCGAGAACAACAGAAAGACGAAGACTGTGATGGGATTGAAAAGAAGTATAGTGAGAATACAGTGGCAAGGCATTTTTATGAATCAAAACATAATATAACAGAACTTAAATGGTGTGTATTGGAAAAGGTCAGAGGTGGTAGCGTAGAAGAGGTTAAATGTAATTTGTTAAAGAGGGAACTTTTTTTGGATAGTTAGTCTGGATTCTAAAAGTCCTAAAGGTTTGAATGAAGACGTTAATTTTAGAGTGTTTTTATAGGATAGTAATATTGGATCTTAGTGTCCGTTAAACATAGTATAGCTGGGGTTAAAATAGGTATGGTATAAGAGAGAGACGGGAGCACTTCCACGCATGCTTGACAAAGAGGGCGGAAACTTTCGAAAACGTTGCTATGCAGTTCATGATTTAAGGTATTTACCTGAAATATACTTGTATGCTACAATTGTGTCAAACTGCATTTATACCAAGATACGTTTGTTCCGTGATGTTGAAGATGGAAATAAATATGGACTAAGCGTTTGCTGAATAGTGGTTCTTCGCTGTTTGAACATATGAATGTTGCCAAACCTCATCATCAACTACAAAAAAGTCTGACTGCTGTGCTTGCCAACAAGGGCTTTGCCACCAAGTATTAAGTCTTGTTTGCCAGAGGGATCAAATACTTATTTATCACTGCAAAATGCAAATATAATTTATACAATGTGAGATTCTGGACTTTGTTTTGGATATTCTATCTATTAACCTATTTTTAAAGTCATAGACTGTTCATGTCTTTGTCAGTGGGCAAACTTACACAATCAGCAGGGATCAAATAATTATTTCCTTCACTGTATGTATGTATATATATATAAAGTATAGCAATATATAGCAATATCATGCACAGCAACAAATGTAAACAAAACAAAACTCTTGCTCATCTAAGCACTCACTATGCAGGCATATTTCCCTTACTAACACCTTGGCCACGTGGAGTTGGTGTAGCAGACACTGGCCTCCTCCAGTGTAAACTTCTCCAGCCCAAATGGTAAGACCAGAGTTGCAGCCACACCTAGTCAGCTGACTTGCTGACTTTAAATAGGCCAGGTAAATCCTGGCATGGAACATGGGGAGTAAGCACCCACCCTACTCTTACTTACTCTTACTCTCAATGAAAAGCCATCCCGGAATGGCTGGAAGCCATTCTAAACACACAATAAACGTGTGTCAACAGCCTAATGCCATGGACACATATCTAACTGGCATTTTTCCCTTTATTTTGGGCCATCCATTTAAAGGGGAATGGTCAGTGATCACTCTAAATGGTCTCCCTACCAGGTAGTACTGCAGAGACTCAATAGCCCTCTTAAGAGCCAGGCACTCTCTTTCCAATACAGAATAATTTTTCTCGGCTGCCGACAGCTTCCTGCTTAGGTACACTCTGGGGTGTTCTTCTCCCTTGACTAGCTGTGACAGGATCGCCTCTAAGTCCACTTCAGAAGCATCTGCCTGGACCACAAACTCTTTTTTGAAGTTGGGTGCGACAAGTACGGGTCTCTTACAGAGTACCTCTTTTAATTTTTGAAAGGCTTGTTCAGCCTCCTGGTTTCACTTTACTATAGTGGACTTTGCCCATTTTGTGAGGTCATTAAGAGGGGCTGCTATGGAGGCAAAACCGGCTATGAACCTCCTATAATACACTGTAATACCTAAGAAGGCTCTGACCTGTTTCTTTGAAACTGGTTGAGGCCAATTTCTAATTGCCTCAATTTTGTCCATTTGGGTCTTGATGACCCCCCTCCCAATGTCATAGCCAAGAAAGCGAGCCTCCTCTAGCCCTATGGCACACTTATTTGGGTTGTCGGTTAAGCCTGCTGCCCTTATGGCGTCCAGGACTGCTTGCACTTTGGTTAGATGGGACTTCCAGTAAATATCACTACGTCATCCAAATATGCAGCCGCATATTCTCTATGTGACTGCAGGATGAGGTCCATCAGCCTCTGGAACATGGCAGGAGCCCCATGTAGGCCAAAGGGAAGGACAACGTACTGAAATGTCCTTCTGGGGTGGAAAAAGCAGTTTTTTCCTTGGCCTTGTTTGTGAGGGGAACCTCCCAATCGCCATTGGTGAGGTCTAACGTGCTGATATACCTTGCAGGTCCCAACCTCTCAACCAATTCATCGACCTGGGGCATAGGGTAGGCATCAAACTTTGATATTTAGTTTAGTTTACAAAAATCATTACAAAATTGCTAGCTGCCATCTGGTCTCGGTATGAGCATTATGGGACTTTTTTTATGACCCCTGAGGCTAGCATCTTTTTCACATCTTCTGTGATTGCTTTTCTATGGGCTTTAGGGACCCTATATGGTCTTAGTCATACCCTTTGACCCAGCTCTGTAATTATGACATGGTTAATGACCCTAGTATGACCTGGCAGTTCTGAAAAGACCCATTGGTTCCTTTGTAGGAATTCTGTAACTTCCTGTCCATGGGCCTCTGACAAGGAGTTGGAGATACGAACAGGTTTTAACTCTTCATTTGGGGTACCCCTATGTTCGCTTACCGCCCTGAGACTTTCACGGTCCTTCCAGGGCTTGTTTCGGTTGATGTGGTAGATTTTATAAGGTTTCCTTTTTCCTGTCTGAAACACCTTATAATTCACCTCATTACCCCACTTTTAAACTCATAGGCTCCTTGCCATTTCGCCAATAACTTACTTTCAACCGTTGGTACAAGCACTAGCACCCAGTCGCCTAGCTCAAACACTCTGACCCTTGCTGACCTGTTATATTCCCTGGCCTGGGTTTCTTGGGCCTGCTGCATGTTCTCTTTGAAATGGGCGGGACTGCCGCGATTCTATCCTGCATCTCGGCGATGTGCCCAATCACGCTTCTATACAGGGTATTCTCCTATTCTCAGGTCTCTTTGGCTATGTCAAGGAGTCCCCTTGGATGTCTGCCGTATAGGAGCTCAAAAGGTGAGAACCCTGTGGATGCTTGTGGAACTTCCCATATGGAGAACATCAGGTAGGGTAGCAGGCGGTCCCAGTCTCTCCCATCCTTATTCTCCACCTTTTTTAACATCCCCTTAAGGGTTTTATTAAACCTCTCCACCAGACCATCGGTCAGGGGATGATACACAGAGGTACAGAGGTGGTAATGTCTAACAGACGGCAGAGTTCCTTGGTCACCTTGGACATGAAGGGGGTGTCCTGGTCAGTTAGGATCTCCTTTGGGATCCCAGTGGGGGTGAACATCTGGAATGGCTCTTTCACTATACTGTTCAAGGAGGTGTTCCTAAGGGGGATGGCCTCGGTATAGCGGGTGGTGTAGTCTAGGACCACTAAGATGTGCTGGTGCCCTGGCTGACTTAGGGAGAGGCCCTACCATGTCCATACCCATCCGCTCAAAGGGGACCTCTATTATCAGCAGAGGAATTAGGGGGCTCAAAAAATGGGGCCATGGGGCGTTAATCTGGCACTCCGGGCAAGACTGGCAAAATTCCTCAATCACCCTGTAGATCCCCGGCCAGTTGAAGTTACACTCCACCCTTTCTCTGGTTTCCTCCACTTCTAATTGTCCCCCCTGCACATACGAGTGGGCTAGCTCCAAAACCATGCGGACATGTGTCCTAGGTACCACCAACTGCTCCACCACCTCAGTTGGCGTCTTTTTCACCTGGTATAATAGATCATTGTTGACCGAAAAATGAGGATAGACCAACTCCTCACCTGGTTCCTGGGGTTTACCATCTATTATCTTAACACTTTTCCAAGCATTTGCCAGGTTTGAGTTCCTCAGCTGTACAGTACCAAAGTTCCCCCCCGATACAGGCAAGGAAGAGAATTCTAGCTCAGAGGGGTTTTCCGCTGGGTCCCCCGCCAGGACTGACAATGGAAACCTATCGGTTTCTCCTTGTACCTGTGCAGACATATCACTCGTTTCACATATACCATTTACAATATTATACATAACACCCTGTTTATTCTCCCACAAATCCCAGAAAAAAGGAACGTCACAGCCTAGAATAGCACTGTGGGGTAAGCTCGCCTCGACAGCCACCTCATGTCGCTCGGCCCCGCAGGAAGTCTCTAGGGTGAGTATGGCGGTGGGGTGGTCTCTGGTGTTTGCCGTGAATACAGACCAACTCTAGATGGTGGGTGTAGAGTTGGTCTGAGCTCACAGCCTGGCTTGTACCAGGGTCACCAAACTCCCAGAATCCATGAGAGCCTGTACTGAGTGTTCGTTAATTTTGACCATACATTCCCGCCGGTCACCGTCATTCTCAGCATTAGTGGTTTATGAAGGCCTTACAAATAACGATGTACGTCTTATAACACCACAGTCCATAGGTTCCCCAAAGGTTGGACATTGTGCTGCGACATGTCCCAGTTCTTGGCACCGCCAGCAACCCTTTTCACCCAACCGTGTCCCCATCCCATCAGGTCATTTACTTTCCCCGTTTGGGACATCGACAGTCTTACCTCGTGCTGGCATTGGAGGTTGCAGTCCCTAGAGGAACTCTTCAGTGGTGCTGTACCTTTCCACAATGGAGACAAGCTCATCCAGACATTTGAGGTCCATATAAAGCGAATCACAGACGACCCTCTCCACAACCTGGGCAAGTGTAAGACTCTTCAGTTTTAGCCACTTGCTGATGAGGTGGAAAAGGTCATACATTTGTGACCGAGCTGGCTTTGCTGGATCGAAATCCCAGGTGTAGACTCTCTGGGCCCGGACCGCCATAGTAACCCCCAGGCTAGGATCTCCCCTTTCAGCTTGGTGTAATCCTTGGCATCTTAGACCCTCAGGTCAAAGTAGGCCTGCTGTGGTTCACCTGTTAGAAAGGGGGCCAGGACGTCCACCCACTGGTCCAATGGGAGCTGCTCTCTCTCTGATCCTCTCAAAGGTTCCGAGATATGCCATGTCATGTCATCATCTTGGGCCATTCTGCGCAGGACATTAAGCACAGCTTGCTGGGGCATGAACTGCCCACCTGCTGACCGCTCTGGCCTTGTGGTCAAGACCTGGAACTGCTGCTGTAGAGCCAAGTTCACCAGCTGCTGCTCTTTCACTGCTGCTTGGTGCATCTCTATCAACAGGTGATTGGTCTCTGCTTGTGCCCGTATGGTCTTCTCGTGTGCCTTTTGCTGGCTTGCCGCCATCAGCTGGAGGTTGGTATTGGCCTGAATTAGCTGTTTCAACAGCTTGTCCATTTTAGCGGTCTCCATTTGTTGCACAGTTGCAGCTTTCACCCAAGACATATGCTAGTGACACTTTCTTTACCTGTCTCTTTAAGAGTAGCGTCTTTTTTAATATGCCCTTTGCATCCTCCACCATATGTGAGCATACACGGCTCCGGGATCACAGCTTTAGTCCATCAGGCATCGAGACAAAGGCAATTGTTGAGTACAAACGGGTCCTTGCGTATGTTTATTGCAGAAAAAGTATAGCAATAACATGCACAGCAACAAACGTAGACAAAACAAAACTCCTGCTTATCTGAGCAGTCACTATATAGGCGTAGTTCCCTCACTAACACTGGCCTCCTCCAGTGTAAACTTTTCCAGCCAAAATGGTAAGACTGGAGTTGCAGCCACATCTAGTCAGCTGACCTGCTGACTTTAAATAGGCCTGTAAATCCTGGCATGGAACATGTGTAGTAAGCACCCACCCAAATCTTTTCTTACTCCCAATGAAAAGCCGTCCCGGAATGGCTGGAAGCCATAATCAACACACAATAAACGTGTGTCAACAGCCTGATGCCATTGACACATATCTAACTAGCTTTCTACTTCACCCAAGTCCATAACTCCATAACTCCATAACTTGGTGACATGTTTCTGGACTCCTCCACGTATATGTCCAGAACCTGGCTGGGATATAGACACCATTGCAGACCTTCCCGGCTACTGCCTTATTATATATACAATATATCTATATATGCAGCCAAGGACCACCCTTGCTTGTTGCCAGGAGCTTCTTTTTCTATAAGAATCTGAACATATATAGTTAATACAGTTTAGTGATATGCTTTGCAACAGATATTTCCTATTAATTTAATTTTTAACTGCAATTTTTAAAATTCTTAATCTATACAGCATATTATTACGCATGGAAATAGAAAAATAATAATATTATTTAACGTCAAGTGTATTTTCTGCAGTTGAGCACCTTCAAGAATCTGTTAATTTCTTTTGTGTGTGAGCCGAGTGTGTGTGACACAGGTATGCCCTAGAGTGCTTGAACCCTGACCTCAGCTCACGGATTGTTTTATGCAGAAAACACTCATGATTATTACCATTACGTTTTTCAAGCTTACTTTTCACCGTCAATTAGAAAGGGTCATAATAAGGCCCTGGCTCTTGTTATACTCCTTAGGCTGGAAAAATACCGTGGTAAAAAGGCTATTTTAGGTTTATGGCAATATTGGTTTTCAGAGCACATTCTACAAGGTAATTAGCACTGTTACTGGTATCCTCATCTTGTGCATTGCTGTTGACAGGCAGAGAGCTTAGATTAAGAAGAAAGGTAATATTATAATAATGATGTAACCTATTTGACTTTCATGTTTTTATTGAAAATTCCCCTGTGGGTTATAAGCAGAGAAAAATATTATCTTAACCCTTCCTCTTTCACACAAGATGCAAAGTTTTCATCCCTTTGATGATCATGCACAAAAAAAATGTATGGTTTTTCAGCCATATGGCTAATAATCTGCACTGATTGTAAAGCCTAAAAGGCCATTTAAACCTATCCAATTGTGTTATTTTATGTATTTTAAGATTGTTAGGACCAATAATCAACTAATAAAAAGCACATTGCCTTTCTGGATCTGGATACTAAATGTGAAGGTCAACAATACAAGTCACATAATATTGCCTGCATTCATCTGAAGTTTAAAGTAGATTTTATTGTAATACGGAAAGAATGAGAGAGAGAGAGAGAGAGAGAGAGAGGGAGAGAGAGATTGAAAGAGACAGAGAGAAACATAAAGGGAGAAAAAAGATTTTGCCATAATAATTGATTCTTATTAAAATAAAATCTGTAAAAATATTTGTATTAATTCACTTGAAAACACAAACATCTGTCTCCTTTAGCATAGTTATGGTACATCAATCAGTGCCATTTAACTCACTAAGGGTCACATGTATGAAAACGATTTAGGTCTAAAACTCACTTTTTTTCCCATAGTAACCTATGAGCAACAACGTGAGTTTTAGACCTAAATCGTTTTCATACATGTGACCCTAAGAGTTTATGTTTTTCTGGAGCATCCAATGAGGATATCAAGATGGTAGTTCTTCAATGATTATAAGACCTGAGCTTCCCTAAATAGTTGAGACATCAGAAAATAGATAGCTTAGGGATTTCCTTTGAAAATCATGGTTTAATAAATAGATTACCTAACATTAGGAGTTGGAAGGACTGCATATTCCTTAGAAAGTGTTATTGTGTTACTGCAGATAGCACTAATAGTAAGACTTTTCTTGTATTTTCTCATAGCATGTGCAGTATTTTATTTGTTGGAGCAGCAGCTTTTGCTCCAGAGCTCTTTTTTTTTCACTTTTAAATGCTGTAGGCACTAAAAGTTGCAATCTCTTTATGGACCGTCATCCATCTGACTGTCATCAGATGTATGATACTCTTACATTCACCCAGTGTGTCTTCTTTACTTGTAGGCAGATCCTAGCTTTACACACATATTTGGGTTAATTAGCTGCCATTATGGTGGAAATGGACACCATAAGCACAAGGAGCACCTACTCTGGTGGCACTCTACAAAAGATAGCAAGTGGCACCTGCGAAAACTCAGAGGCTGATCTCATGTATTCGAACCTTTTGGTTGTATAGTGCCATGGAATTAATAACACTCAAAAATAAATAATAATAATAACAATAATAATAATAATAGAAACCAGGGGCATAACTAGAAATAGAAAACCTTTCAATGGGCCCCCCTCCCCCGGTCCATAAGAAAAAAAAAAACTTATCACATGTTCTGTCAAGAATAACGGAAAAAATAGTGTACACCACAGACTTTCCGCACACGGCGGTCATGCGACAGACACATCCCACACATGCCGGACACATCCCGCACACACTGGTCACACGCCGGACACATCCCGCACACGCAGTTCACATGCCGGACACATCCCGTACACGCCAGACACCCATGTAAACACACCCATGTACAAACATGCAGACACGTACACACTCATGTACACACATACACACCCTTGTAAACACACTCATGTACACACATGCAGACATGTACATACCCATGTACACACATGCAGACACGTACACACCCATGTACACACATGCAGATATGGATACACCCATGTAAACACATGCAGACACGTACACACCCATATATACACATGCAGACACATACACACCTATGTACACATATGCAGACGCATACACACACTTGTACACACATGTAGACACGTACACACTCATGCACACATATGCACACCCATGCAGACACATACACACCCATGTGTACTCACATATACATACACAAATAATGTACCTGATCTCCAGACACATCTCAGCAAGGTGTTGCTAAACAGCAGGTAACAGAGGAGGGAGGGAGACAGAACAGCAGGCAGCTTCCGTCTCCTGAGTTCCTGCATACTGCTGTGCTGAGAGCACACATCCTCCGCCTCTCTGACCCAACGACTTCACTGAGCTCCGGCTGAGACTTAAGTCCAGAGAGCTGTGCACAGGAGAGGGGCTGCGCTGCAGGAGCTCTGATTACTGCCCCATACAATGGGTGCAGGAGCTGAACTACCGGGGGAGGAGACATGGGAGAAGCTGCAAGGGGACCCGGGCCCCTTAAGAGCCCAGGCCCCGTGGCAGCTGCTATGTCTACTCGCCCGGTAGTTTCACCCGTGTTAGAGACACATAGACCAGGCATTTTTCCCATTTTTTCACTCAGGAGCAGCTGGTCTTTGGAACTCAAACTAAAAGTGAGATCTGGTGCTTCAGATCACAAGCCACTTTCAGTAAGATTTCATAAATATTGTTTGAGTTGCCTTTTAATAAAAGTTCTGGAGTTGGAAACCAATCTTACTTCCCTCCAGAACCAATGTTTGTAGTTTATTTCTACTCTCTTCTGAATGCTCCCATATTTAAAATTGTTGTATTTACTTATTTGCATTGCACTCCTTAGTGTTCATGTAAAATCATGTTTCATTGTTCTCTTCACCTGGTTTAGATATGCAAACTTTGGCACTGCACTAGGTCTAGTGCTGACTAAATTGAGAAGCAGTTTTTAAGACCAGATCCCCAAATCACGGTCCTCAAAGTGACCCCCACTATTGCATCTCACTATTGGCAATAGCATGTAACAGTGATGTACAATTGGAGAGTAGTCAAAAAGAGTCATGGTTCAGAACCTAAAGAATAACCAAGATTGAAAAATCCAAATTACATAACAGAAACCAAATCAGGAATCAAGAAAGAGGTCAAGGCTGGAGAGAAGTTGACAATTGTGATCAGTAAGATGGGATGAGAAGGGGAACATCTCTCCTTATGGAGAGCCCCAGGTAAGGTGTGTAGTGTTTTGATTGCCATTTAGCCCACTACTAAGCATCTGCATATCCCAAGGCATTATGGGAAAGGAGCTGGAAAGCTCACTGCGCCCTCTATAGGTTGTAACAAATCCTCAATTTACTTCTGATTCACTGAATCTTTGAGAAGCAAAAGGAATAATTGTCAAGCCAATATTGCTCATCTACATACGCGTTTCGGGGTTTTGCCCCTCATCAGTGTAGAGCAGAGCGATAGTGGCTTGACTGGTGGGAGGCAATGAGTGGGTATGAGAAGGGGAACATCTTTCCTTATGGAGAGCACCAGTTAAGGTGTGTAGTGTTTTGATTGCCTTTTAGCCCACTACTAAGCATCTGCATATCACAAGGCATTATGGGAAAGGAGCTGGAAAGCTCACTGCGCCCTCTATAGGTTGTAACAAATCCTCAATTTACTTCTGATTAACTGAAACTATCGCTCTGCTCTACACTGATGAGGGGCAAAACCCCGAAACGCGTATGTAGATGAGCAATATTGGCTTGACAATTATTCCCTTTTGCTTCTCAAAGATTCAGTGAATCAGAAGTAAATTGAGGATTGTTCACAACCTATAGAGGGCGCAGTGAGCTTTCCAGCTCCTTTCCCATAATGCCTTGTGATATGCAGATGCTTAGTAGTGGGCTAAAAGGCAATCAAAACACTACACACCTTAACTGGTGCTCTCCATAAGGAGAGATGTTCCCCTTCTCATACCCGCTCATTGCCTCCCACCAGTCAAGCCACTATCGCTCTGCTCTACACTGATGAGGGGCAAAACCTCAAAACGCGTATGTAGATGAGCAATATTGGCTTGACAATTATTCCCTTTTGCTTCTCAAAGATTCAGTGAATCAGAAGTAAATTGAGGATTTGTTACAACCTATAGAGGGCGCAGTGAGCTTTCCAGCTCCTTTCCCATAATGCCTTGTGATATGCAGATGCTTAGTAGTGGGCTAAAAGGCAATCAAAACACTACACACCTTAACTGGTGCTCTCCATAAGGAGAGATGTTCCCCTTCTCATACCCACTCATTGCCTCCCACCAGTCAAGCCACTATCGCTCTGCTCTACACTGATGAGGGGCAAAACCCCGAAACGCGTATGTAGATGAGCAATATTGGCTTGACAATTATTCCCTTTTGCTTCTCAAAGATTCAGTGAATCAGAAGTAAATTGAGGATTTGTTACAACCTATAGAGGGCGCAGTGAGCTTTCCAGCTCCTTTCCCATAATGCCTTGTGATATGCAGATGCTTAGTAGTGGGCTAAAAGGCAATCAAAACACTACACACCTTAACTGGTGCTCTCCATAAGGAGAGATGTTCCCCTTCTCATACCCACTCATTAACTCCCACCAGTCAAACCACTATCGCTCTGCTCTACACTGATGAGGGGCAAAACCCCGTAAACGCGTATGTAGATGAGCAATATTGGCTTGACAATTATTCCCTTTTGCTTCTCAAAGATTCAGTGAATCAGAAGTAAATTGAGGATTTGTTACAACCTCTAGAGTGAGCAGTGAGCTTTCCAGCTCCTTTCCCATAATGCCTTGTGATATGCAGATGCTTAGTAGTGGGCTAAAAGGCAATCAAAACACTACACACCTTAACTGGTGCTCTCCATAAGGAGAGATGTTCCCCTTCTCATACCCACTCATTGCCTCCCACCAGTCAAACCACTATCGCTCTGCTCTACACTGATGAGGGGCAAAACCCCGAAACGTGTATGTAGATGAGCAAAATTGGCTTGACAATTATTCCCTTTTGCTTCTCAAAGATTCAGTGACTCAGAAGTAAATTGAGGATTTGTTACAACCTATAGAGGGCGCAGTGAGCTTTCCAGCTCCTTTCCCTTAAAGGGGATGTATCGCTTCCTCCCTTCGGCTCATTCCTACTGCTCTGAGCTTCTCAACTCTGTGAATGCAGGGGCGTTTCTTCCCCTCCCAACTGGATGACATCATCCCCCCTTCACTGCTGGCCTGAGACTCCCCCCCCCTCCCCTCTCTGAGTCCACATATCACTGTGTCTCTCCCTATCAGTCTTATTTTATAAGAGCTGTATACATACCACAGGCTGCATTCAATCTAATCTGAGCACTGATCTCCTCTCACAGCTGGAGATGTATTACAGCTTTCTAAGAACGGCACAGATCTGCATGTATGCAGGAGAGTTAGGCACAGGGTCAAAACTGTCATGTTTTCTCATTGTACAATCTGCTGCAGTCTGTTTCTGCTAGGTGTGGAGACAGAAAAATGCTACGGCCCCTAACTCTGAGTCAGACACACAGCTCCGTGAATCGACCCAGGGGCTGTACAGAATGTAAATGAGCTCTCAGCTAGTGAAATGCAAGGAGGAGGGATTAGACCCACACTGGATATCAGTGTAAATAAAAACACAAGATAAGGGACACTGTGAGAACAAGGCAGCTTTGCTAATGACATCCAATTGCAAAGTTGCTTGTTTTCACTGTCCCCTTATTCTGAAGACCATTTAATGAAACGATAACACCCCTTTAATGCCTTGTGATATGCAGTAAGATGGAAGACATGGTTTAATGTGGAAAGCAGAGCCAATACACAGCCAGGCAGTAGTAAGAACTCATAGGCTGGAAGGAGAGTGAAGGATCAATGACTGTTTCACAGGCAAGGGTCAAAGGCTATTGTCTGCTTAAGAAGGCTCACAGGGTTGACATCTATTTGCCATGATAACCTGATGCTTAAGCCAGTGGCATCATCACTGCATGCTGGATACTATTACAAAGTGATTACTGTGTTGAAAAAATTCAGCAGTGCAACATCTTTCTTTTGGCAAGTTTATTGAAAAGATAATAACAATCAAAAGTTACATGTGATGTAAGAGTTGACAAGAATGAACATCAATCAAGAAACAGGCAATAGACTTTGCAGGGTCATTTGTACAGTGTGTGCAGAATTATTAGGTAAGTTGTATTTGAAAGGATTATTTTTATTATTGAACAACAACTATGTTCTCAATCAACCCAAAAGACTCATAAATATCAAAGCTTAATATTTTTGGAAGTTGGAGTGTTTTTTTTTTTAGATTTGGCTATCTTTGAAGGATATCTGTTTTTGCAGGTAAATATTACTATGCAGAATTATTAGGCAACTTAATAAAAAACAAATATATACCCATATCAATTGTTTATTTTCACCAGGTAAACCAATATAACAACAGACAATTTAGAAATAAACATTTCTGACATTCAAAAACAAAACCAAAACCAAATCAATGACCAATATAGCCCCCTTTCTGTACGATGACACTCAAAAGCCTTCCATCCACAGATTCTGTCCGTTGCTTGATCTGTTTACGATCAACATTGCGTGCAGCAGCCACCACAGCCTCCCAGACACTGTTCAGAGAGGTGGACTGTTTTCCCTCCCTATAGATCATACATTTTATGAGGGACCACAGGTTCTCTATGGGGTTCAGATCAGGTGAACAAGGGGGCTATGTCATTATTTTTTCTTATTTTAGACCTTTACTGGTCTGCCACGCTGTGGAGTATTTAGATGCATGTGATGGAGCATTGTCCTGCATGAAAATCATGTTTTATTGAAATATACCGACTTTTTCCTGAACCACTGCTTGAAGAAGGTGTCTTCCAGAAACTGGCAGTATGTCTGGGAGTTGAGCTTCACTTCATGCTCAACCCAAAAATGTCCCACAAGTTCATCTTTGATGATACCAGCCCATACCAGTACCCCCCCTCCACCTTGCTGGCGTCTGAGTCAGAGTGGAGCTCTCTGCCCTTTACTGATCCAGCCTCGGCCCCATCCATCTGGCCATCAAGAGTCACTCTTATTTTATCAGTCCATAAAACCTTTGAAAAATCAGTCTTAAGATATTTCTTGGCCCAGTCTTGACGTTTTATCTTATGTTTCTTATTCAAATGTGGTAGTTTTTTAGCCTTCCTTACCTTGGCCATGTCCCTGAGTATCGCACACCTGGTGCTTTTTGATACTCCAGTAACGTTGCAGCTATAAAATATGGCAAAACTGGTGGCTAATGGCATCTTTGCAGCTTCACGCTTGATTTTCCTCAATTCATGAGCAGTTATTTTGCGCCTTTTTTTTTATCAACACGCTTCTTGCGACCCTGTTGGCTATTTGTCATGAAACGCTTGAGTGTTCGGTGATCACGCTTCAAAAGTTTGGCAATTTCAAGACTGCTGCATCCCTCTGCAAGACATCTCACAATTCTTGACTTTTCAGAGTCCGTCAAATCTCTCTTCTGACCCATTTTGCCAAAGGAAAGGAAGTTGTCTAATAATTAAGCACACCATGTATAGGGTGTTGGTGTCATTAGACCACACCCCTCCTCATTACAGAGATGCACATCACCTGATTTACTTAATTGGTAGTTGCCTTTCAAGCTTATACAGCTTGGAGTAAGACAACATGTATAAAAAGGATGATGTGACCAAAATACTCATTTGCCTAATAATTCTGCACACAGTGTAGTATATAAAGTAACAGTCTGCGAAATGCAAAGAAAAAAAATAACCACAAATAAGAAAGATACTAAACAAATAATAGAACCTGAAACCATGAAGTTATAGAACAAAAAAAAGAAAAGTGCAAATTATTACCGATGCTGTAAGATCGGATCAGTCCAAAGAGTTTTGAATTTAACCAAGTAGACCAGAGATTTATTTTCTTCTCACATGTAAGGGGGAATCAACGAGTTTAAGTTCACAGTTGCATTTAAAATTGACCCTTCTAATTACTTCCAGAGTAGATGTGACTTATGGTGAGCAATTGCCATTCTGGCTGAAATACGTAAGTGAAAAATTGTGATTCTAAAGGGATGAGGATGTTTGATAGGCCGATATCTAAAACAGCTAATTCAGGTGTTAATTGAAGACGGAAGCTAGTTGTCTGGGAAATCAAGTGGAAAGCCTTTATCCAAAATTTCTTAATTAGAAGGCATCCCCACCAGACATGGAGCATGGTGACTTGTTTGCCGTATTTTTTTCCAAGAAAGGTCAGTAGAATTCAGCTTGGAAAAATAGAAGAGGCAGTGTAAGCAAGGTACCAATCATCATGTGTGAAGCATTTGCCTAATTCACTTTCCCATTTAAGTACAGGGGCGGATTTGACATATTGAGAGGAAAGAGCAACACCTTTCTAAAGCCATGTCTCTCCTGTCCATCTTATGCATGAAAATTTGAAATTTTTATTGCATTGCAAGAGACTTCATAAAGTTAAATGTATATGTCTAGTAAGACTTAATTATCACACTTTTCATGACACCATTAGTGTAATGAATGCTGTACGATATTTTTTATGCCTACTTTATTAAGAAAATCTTTAACAAATATACAGTTAAGAAAAGAAAGTGGAGGATATATTTTGCAAATCATTGCAAATTATCCATAGACAAGAAATGTGTACATACATGGACAAAATTGTTGGTACCATTTCTTTAAAGAAAGAAAAACCCACAATGGTTACAGAGATAACTTAAAACTGAACAAAGTAATAATAAATTCAAATTCACTTAAAGTAAACTAATGAAAATCCGAACAAAATCACTACCAATCCAAAAGGAATGCTCACCTACCTGTCGCTCCAATAACTTGAATATTGGGCTTGAATATTGGCTTCAGCGGTATGTTTAGATTTGCTTTAAAAATCTGTTGATCCACAGGTATGAGAAATACTCCAATAAATAGAAGTTTTCTGCACCATCTTCTTAAAAAATAATAATCATCTTTATATAGCGCCAACATATTCCGCAGCACTTTACAATTTAGAGGGTATAAGTACAGACAATACACATTAAAAAATACTTACAGATGAGACACAGGTGTGAGGGCCCTGCTCACAAGAGCTTACAATCTATTAGGGTGTATGGGTGAGACAAATGGTAAGAAGTGCTAAGTTTATAATGGTCCAGCCATGTTACTTAAATATTAGGTGGTTTACATAAAAGTTGGGTGAACCTGCCACCCTGGCAGTACATCACTTTATTGTGTCTTCTTAAGATCAGCATGTGACAGAAGACGCTTACGTATTTCAGACCGATAAGTTTGATCACAGTTAAGATCAAGGATCTCTCGGTCTGAAATGCATAAGCATCTTGTGTCACATGTTATGTACCATTTTAAGACGACCCAATAAAGTGATGAATAAATTTTAAGAAGATGGTGCAGAAAATTCCCTTTATGTTATAAAAATCAGACATTGCTTTGAAATGTTGGTTCAACAGAAAATTTTCAACAACAAACTAATGAAATAAAATGATGGTCCCTTTAATTTAATATTTTATTGCACAACTTTTTGAAGCAATCAATGCTAACAATTTCTGTAACTGTCAGTGAGACTTGTGCACCTTTCCACAGATATTTTGGCCCACTCCTTGTGAGCAAACTGTTCCAAGGAGGGTGCCTCCTCCAGACTGTTCAATAGGATTTAGATCAGAGCTCATAGAAAGCCACTTCAGAATAATTCAATGTTTTGCTCTTATTCCTTCTTCGATCTTATTAGATGTGCTTTTTGAGTCATTTATCTGTTGGAGGACTTGCAACTGAGACCAATCTTTTGGACACTGGGCCCAATCCAGAATTCCTTAATAGTCCTGAGATTTCATTGCACACTGCAGAGATTCAAGACACCCTGTGCCAGATGCAGTCCCAAAACATAACCATAGCTCCATAGCTTCACAGTAGGTGCAATGCTCTTTTCTTTGTATATTACTTTATGTGTCAGTGAACTTAGAGCTGATATGACTTGACAAAAGCTTCAGTTTTTTTCATCTGTCCAAAGGACATTCTCCCTGAAGGTTTGCGGCTCCTTGGAAGTTGTTATGGGCTCTTTTGGTACCATTCATATTATCTGTCTCAAATTGTCAGTAGTATGATGTTGTACCGTGTTAGCCATAGAAGGCAGTAAAAGCGCAAGTAATTCAGGCGATACTTTCAATTTGTCATCAATTTGTCATTAGGGAGGTTAGCTACAGTCATATACACCTAAAACTTCTGAATAATACATGTAAATGTAGTAACAGGAACCTTAAGCTGGTTGGATGTGGTCTTAACTTTTAACATGTTTGTCTACTGTATGATTTTCTTTATTTTCTCCTGAGACAACTCTCTCCTTAGCTTCATTTGTTCCATGTTCAGTTTTGTCTACACCATGATACCAAACAGCCACAGTGACTAATTTTCAACTTTTAAAAAGGCAGACTGAATACAAGTTTGAAAATACTTGTGATACATATTACACAACAAGCATTAGTTTAACTTGGGTCCCTATGGTCAAATTATTTCAAAATGTTTCATCTTTTTTGTTCAAGTAAGTTTTAGTCTTTTTTTTTAGCAACCTCAGAATAGTCCTGTGCTTTGCCCTTAGCAATTGTTGGATATTTTTAGCTGTGTGTTTTGGGTCATTATCCCATTGGGGACCCATGACTTGTGACTGAGACCAAGCTTTCTGACAATGTGTAGAACATTTTGCTCCAGAATGCCTTAATTGTCTTGAACTTGCATTGTACCCTGAACAGATTCAAGACACCCTGTACCAGATGCAACAAAGTAGCCCCAAAACATAAGTAAATCTCCTTCATGTTTTACTGTAGGTACAATGTTCTTTTCTTTGTATGTTTCATTTTTGCATCTGTGAACATAAAGCTGATGTGA
>JAODAL010027167.1:0-55408 GCA_025379985.1 Phyllomedusa bahiana | reverse complement strand
AACGCACCCAAACCCCATAAATTTTAACCACACGCACATTTTAAAATATATATTTTTTAATAAAATTTTTATATATTATAAAAAAAAATTTTAAATATATATTTTTATTTTTAATATACCACACCGCACACATACAAAAAAACTTTTTTTTAAAAAAACCCACCCACAAAATTATAATACACAACACACATATATAAAAACCAAGCACACTTAATTTACCAAGAAACACAAATTTTAAACACACGCACCTTAATTTACAACCCACACAAATAATATAAAAATTTTTTTACACACACTACTTAAATATACCACGCCCCACAAAATATAAATATCCACCAAACACCCACATATTTATACACCCCCCGGCCCCAAACACCATATTTAAAACCCCCACACGCGCGCACAACTCACAAACACACCGCGCGCACACACAAAACACACACCCCCACCACCCGCGAAACCCCACAAAAATTTATAACCCCCACGCGCGGAAACACAAATATTTTTCACTTCCGCGCGCGCGGAAACCACCACCCCCACATATATTTTTTTAAAATTTTAACACACCCAACCAAAATTTTTAAATTTATTTTTATATTTTCACCACCCGAACACCCCAATATATATACCCCCACCGCATTCCCGGCACCCACACACACATTTTTTAAAATATTTTTTTTTTATAAACAGCCCCCCAAAATTTATTTATGTGTGTATATGTATAAAATTTTATATTTTTTTTTATATTTTTATATATATGCGGGTCCAAATTTAAAACAAAAATTTACACGGGCTGTACTGTCACCCCCAAACTAAACCCCTTTTGGTGACCAGATTGTGCATCCCATGTTAATCAAAAGGGACCACAGCTTTACTTTTGCATTTCCCAAATAAACCCCTTTTTGGAAACATATGCGCATTTCCCAAAATTAACCCTAAAACAGGACTGTATGTGAAGTCCTCTTTTTCCCTTTATGCACGCGCGAAATTCCCAGGGAAACCCGTGACCCCAAGGCACGTCCCACTTAAACAGAGAGAACACAGCCGAACTGGGCATTCCCAGAAAAAAAACTTGTAGCCCGGGAAGTCCCGCTTATGAAAAAACACTTGTATACGATGGCACCCTTTTTAAAATAAAAAACCCAGCTAAAACGTATATTTTTTTCTACAGATCATAAAGGAAAAGGGGGTTTTAAAAATTTTTGGGCGGATATACCCTTATGAGGGAAAAAGAGAGAAGATAAAGAGAAAAAAAAAACCTCCCCATCTTTCCCAGAGAAACTGAATGTCAAATGCCCATTCTAGTTAAAAAAAGTTTGTAGAGAGCGAGGAAATTTAATTTTATCCCTTATCGATTTTACACTTACTTTTCATTTCCCAGTGATTCCCTTGGGTTTAAGTTTTACACAGCAAATACCGAAATGCCATTGTATTTTGGACATATTTTGTCATTAACTGTGTGCCCATAGCCTTAGTCTAAGACAGCTGAGAACCTCTCCCTTTCCCCAGCTCACACAGAATGAATCATTAGGAGCACACAGTGTGCGCGTCTGCAGAGATTGAAGATTCTCACTGCTGGGAGGAGAAACACGCCCCTCCATTTCATCAAGATTAGGCTGCTTGGCAATCATGCACAAAAGGCTGGCCAAATGCTGTAGCGAGACAACCCCTTTAAGCGTCCAATTGACATCAATCACATATCGTTCACATCCGTATAGACACACAGCCACTGATTGGTTGCAGAGATCACATGCGTACCAGATGAAAACACTGGAATGACTGCCTGGATCGGTGATGAGCATGATGGTAAGTAGTTTATATACATACACATATACAGTTGAAACCAGAAGTTTCCATCCACTATATAAAAAGACACATTGCTTTATTTTTCTTACTATCTGACGAAATCAGAATTTATCTTACCCATTTTAGGTCAATTAAGAACCAAAATGATTTATGTTTGCCAATCCACCCAAGCTTCTTCACAAGGTCTTTTGCTTTTGTTCTTGGGTTGATATGCACATGTCAGACCAAAGCACGGTTCTTCTCTGAGACACAGAACCCTGTCTCCTTCTCTGAGCGGTATGATGGCTGGACATTCCCATCTTGTATTGTACTTGTGTATAATTGTTTTTACAGATGAATAAGGCTCCTTCAGGTATCTGGAAATTGCCCCCTTGGATGATCCAGATTGTGCAAGTCCACTAATTCTTTCTATATCTCAGATGTGTCTTTAGACTTTCCCATGATGTTACACACAGATGCAGTGTGTTTCTGGTGTGCCTATAAAATACATCCACAGCTGTGACTCTTATTAACTCAGATTGTTGCCAATTGACATGAATTTCATTTGGGCGGGTCCCAAATTGTTTAAAGGAAGAGTAATCACAGTGTATGGATACTTACTGTCTTTGCTGAAAGTATAAATATGCATTAATATTCTCTCTCTCATTATTCTGCATTTGGGCAATAGAATTAATTCTGGCTTCCTATTTGACCGTAAACGCAGAAAGTTTTTCTGATTTCATGTCAGAGAGAAAAACCTGCAGATGTGTTTTATATTGAGGGGGAAAGAAAAACCTGCTGATGGGGCTTTTTATTTAGTGGATGGAATCTTTCATGGGTTACTACTGTACGTGTGATGTGGTTTTTATTTTATATTTAATGGCACCATTGATTCTCCAGGGCGCTGTACATTCGAGGGGGTTACATACATTACATTTCTTATATATACATACACACACACACATATATATTTTTTTTATATATTCACACCATATATATGTGTGTGTGTATTATATTATATTTATACACATATAGATATGGTGTGGTGTGTTTATAATATATATATATGTGTGTGTTTTTATTTATATATTTGTGTGTGTTTTTTTATATATATTGTGTGGTGTTTTTATTTATATATTTATTATTTATGTGTGTGTATGTTGTATATATATGTGTGTATGTGTAAGTGATATGTATATATACTATTTATTTATATATATATTTTTTTATATATCATATATATATAGTATTATAATATATGATATCAGCCACACACAAATATAAATATATTATACAGCCACACACAACACACATATATATATATTATATATGATATATATACAGCCACACCACACACATTTATATATTTATAAATATATATATAGCCACACACAATATATACTATATATATTTATTATTTATATATATATATATATTTAAATATAGATATATTATATTATACAACACACACACACACACAAATATCTTTCCAAAACATATATATATATACACACACAAACACACACACGTATATATTCACACCCACATACATACATATTATATATATATATATATATATAAATTTTGGCTATTCATGAAGACAATCAGAAAAGGAAGAGAAGGGCTTAGAGACAGGAAGCGGCAGAAGAGCTCACAGCCAATCATCAGATCAGGGAAATGATGACAGCAGCAGGAGACGAGCGTGCTGACCTTGTGGGAAGCAGTGACCTGTCCACTCACAGGACTCTTTTAGAGGAAGAAGCTTCATTTAGAGGTGCAGGGCCATGACATGGAGCAGAATGAGGACAATGGGCGAGACTATAGCACCATAGTGTAAACTGCAGAGTACTCAGGCGGACTATATCTTACAACAATAGTATGTTGTTCTTGCAGGAGGCAGTGACCCGTTATGCCGCCCAGTCCTCACTGGCATTATAGGACTGTATTATGGTATGCAGATGTGGAAAGAGA
This sequence comes from Phyllomedusa bahiana, assembly GCA_025379985.1. Taxonomy (NCBI): domain Eukaryota; kingdom Metazoa; phylum Chordata; class Amphibia; order Anura; family Hylidae; genus Phyllomedusa; species Phyllomedusa bahiana. Next base: position 51,652 of record JAODAL010027167.1, on the reverse strand, counting down.
GACTGATGGGAGGCCATTTACAGGGAAGTCAGAGTAAGAGCAGTATCGCCCCTGGCAGCCCAGAGTTGTCAGGTTCCTGGAAAACTGATGCAAAACAACTGCGGTGTCATATGTCCGCTCATAAAACACACAATGCACAATTCACACGGGATCATACGTCGATGCACGGCCTGAATCCTGCTGCGAGGAGCAACGGATCTGCACAACAGGAAGTGGGGTCTATTTCAGCAAGTCCCACATGTGGAGTAAAGCTGTGGGGAGTCCGGAAGAGTACAAGGGATTGATCTAACTCCTTAAAGGGGTTGTCTCACTACAGGGATTGCTGCTTTTTAGGTTAGGGATCTTGCAAAAACAAGTCACTTTGCAATATGTGTCCATTAACAGTGTCCTACCTATTCCTAGATATCCCCTATTGTATGGGGCTGCATCAGCTCCTTCAGGTCACTTATAGCTACAGACATGTTTGATCCTCTCCCGATAGGCTGCAGCACTGGTCGCTATAGCCTGTATAATCTTCTGATGCTTGCCTTGCACTGGTTGCTTTAGCTTAAAGTCTTGTATATATCTCTATGATTGGCTGGTGCCCAGCCACTGGTCGCTATAGCTACGACCTGTTTGATCTTTCCTGTTAGGATGCCCAGCGCTGGTTGCTATAGCTATCAGACCTGTTTGATCTTTCCTGATAGGCTGCGAGCACTGGTTGTTATAGCTCCCCAGACCTGTAAAATTCCCCTTTTTTATAGGTGCCAGCATGGTTCCCCCCTATAGTTTTAACAACCTGTTAATCTTTTCTTATAGGTGCCAGCCGGGGTTGCTTAGCTCAAAAACTTTTTAAAATTCTCTTTTAATAGGCTCCCAAGCACTGGTTGCTATAGCAAAGGACCTTTTCCCAATCTTCCTGATGGGGCTGCCACCCGGGTTTTTGGCTATAGTTTAAGCCCTTTTTTAATCTCTTTTTTAAAAGGGCTGCCACCCACGGGTTTTTGGTTTTATAGTTTAAAACCGGTTTGATCTTCCTGATTTAAAAAAACCCCAGTGCTGGCAGTTATTTTACAAAACTTTTTCAATCGCTCCTATAGGTTTGCCAGCCCCTGGTTGCTATGGGTTAAAAGGCCCTGTATAATCTTTTTTAGGCTCCCAGCATGGTTGCTAAAAGCTACAGACCTGTTTAAATCTCCCCTGATAGGCTCCCACCCATGGTTGCTTTAGCTACAGCCCTGGCTTTTTACTGCACCCCTAGTGAAAGCGAGTTTATACACGGCCCTAAATTTCAAAGTAAAACCCAAAGGAATAGGTTGAGGTGAGATGAACCCCAAATTTTGTAGTGAGACAACCCTTTTAAACTACCCAGAGTTCTAGTGAGGACCTGTTTTAAAAGTCCATCCTTGTGAGCCGTAACCTTCTGCTGCCTTCAGTCTGTAGAACAGGAAGTAGCTGTCTGACCGTCACCACTGTCAGCCATGTTAACTCGTATGGGGCTGATTTTTTTTACAAACCGGTTAAATCAAATTTCCCCCTCTTTCAGTGCATTTTCCCGGGGGCAAACCAGATTTCCGAACTATCCTGTGCCCCTCATTTTAATGTCCAGCTACCTGAGAGGGGGTTTTGGGTCATGGACCGGGAAATTGGGCCCCGGGGAAAGCCCCGGGGACAAACTAAAATGTCCCCGCGGCCCATACCGTATGATAAAATTTCCCTACCCAACCAAACAAGCAATATTTTTTTTTACTGGTCTTGTACTGATCCTGGGCGACAACCTGTGCAATATTCAAGGGGATTTTGAATCGCTGGTTCAGAGCTGGGAAAACTCCTGGGAGATGATATACAGTAAAATGTTGCCCCTTTTTGCATTTTCAGGGCTCCTTAAAACGATTTTGGGGTGGTGTCTAACTTGCTGACCGTTTCCAATATCAAAAAGCAGAATTGTGAATGCAGCTCTAGAATTCATGCAATGTACAGGCCGTCCCCCGGTTACGAACAGGATAGGAGCTGCAGGTTTGTTCTTAATTTGAGTTTGTATGTAAATCAGGGCAGGTAGATTTTTTACTGTAACTTTCCCGCACAAAAGGGTTTTTTTGGGTTTTGGGGTTTGTTTAAAGGGGAAAGGGGTTTTTAAAATTTGTTTTCCCGTCTGTGACCCTGTTAAGAAATTTCACCTCATGTGCTGCTGCGGCTTTCTGGGGCTTGTGTTCCACAGCTCTATCTGCTGTTTGAAAATGGGAAAATACCCAAATGGGCCGCATGCCCCCTAAGTCTCGTTTTTTAAATTTAAGGGGGGAAAATTTTAAGTCATTTGAACCCCAAGTGGGTTTCTGTGGCATGCTGGAGCTTGTATTCCACAGCTATCTTTCTGTAGAACATTAAATTTAAAATGCCCGCATGGGCCCTTAAAAAACTTTTTCTTTTTCGTTTTGGATAGTGCGGGGGGGTTTTTTTCATTTGGGTTTTTCTGTCGTGCCCCCCGGTAAGGGGATTTCACCTTATTTTCACCCCATATGCTGCTATGGCTTTCTGGAGGGTTGCGTTCCCCAGTATTTCTGCTGTGGAAAAATGGAAAATAAAAAAGTGGGCCCGCTGCCCCCTAAAAGGTTTTTCTTTTTGGGTTTTTTAAAGGTTTTCAGGGAAGGGTTTTTACTTTTTTTTTCCTGTCTGTGGGCCCTGTTAGGGCTTGTTTTACCCCGAGTTTTGGATGGTTTTACGGATCCGTTTTTTTTAAAATGCGAAAACTGGGTGCAAAATGCCTCCAAAAAGCGGATCCAGAAAACGCAAAGTGATCCTTTTTTGTATGGGTCCCTTTATGCGTTTTTCGGATCCGTTTTTTTTGGGGGCTGTATTTTCAAAAGCTTTATTTAAAACAATCAAACTGCCCAACTGCAATTTAAAAATAATATAACCCATCAATGACAAGAAAAAACCCTTTTTTTTCCTAGTGTCAAAAACTGTACATACACCTATGATTTTAGAAAAACCCCCCGTTTCCCCCCCCTTTTTTAAAACAACCAAGTTTTAAACCCACCCCCTGTAAATGGAAAATTTTAAAAACAATCATTTTAAATAAATCATAAATTTTTTATTTAGTTTTACATATAATTTATATACATTTATTAAATATACATTTATAAAATTTTTTTTTTTCATTTATTAATTTTTATTTAACATTTCTATTTATTTAAAAAACTATACAAAAATTTATATATATATATATATATATATTAAATTTATTAAAATTTTATTAATTATAAAAACATTTATATATATATTATATTAAAAATATATATAATATATATATATAATATATTTTATTATATATATAATAAAATATATATATTATATTTATATACATTTATAAAAATAAATTTTAACCCCAAAATAATATTTAAAATTTTTTATTTAATTTAAAAAAACCAAAAGCGTCTTTTCGGTGGGGTTTTTTTGGGAAACGAAAGCGGATCCAAAAGCACCCAAATGTATGCGCGCTTTTGGGGTCTGTTTCGGGGTGCCAAAAAACGCACTCCATTTTTCCTATGAAAGGGTTTTCTTGCGTAAAACGCTAAAGAATTGCATGTCAATTTTTTAAAAAAGGATCGAAAAACGGGGTCGCCCAAAAGGGGCATCGGGGGGTTTACTCGTGCGGGGAACGCGAGCGCTTTTTTTTCCAAATTTAAAAAAAATGTTTTAAAACCCAAAGCCCAAATTTTTAGGGCCGTTTTGGGTCGTAAAAGGATCCGTTTAAAAAAGGGCCCCAAGAACGTGTTGTGAGCAAAAACCCTTAAAAAGGGTTCCTTTATGTGCTCCATGGCACGTGGAACTTGTTTGTTCCCCAGCTTCTATCTGCTGTTAGAACATGGGGAATACAAGTGCCAGCATGCCCCTTTAAATCTCTGTTTGTAACTAGGGGACAGATGTAATCATTTGCGCCTCATGTTTTTGCTGTGGGCATGCTGGAGTTTTCGTTCCCAGCTACTATTGCTTTTAAAAACATGGAATAAAAGGGCCCAGCACCCCCCATAAGTCTTGTTAGTAACTAGGGGACAGATGAAGTGGAATGGGTAAGTGGGGACTCCCTGTATTTAAAAAAGTGACTAAAATTTTGGGAAAGATTATGATTATTAAAGGGTTTTGCACAAGTGGGGAAAACATGCTGCCCGCAGCGCCCGCTGGGGTGGCGTTCTTGTCAGTCACTCTTTTTTTTTAACTCTATGGGATTAAGGCTATGTTCCCCCGGCTTATTGCGGCGGGCGTACGTACGGTCAAATTAGGGGGATGTTTGGGGGAACGCAATAATGCTGTAACCCCCCGCGCACAGCATTACTCGCGGCACGTATTCGCCGCAAGTAATTGACATGTCACTTATCTCCCTGCGCGTACAATACAATCGTATTGTATGAGCAGGGAGAGGAGGCGCAAATACGCCAAGAAATGCGCGCCGAAATTAGCCCGTGTGAACATACCCTAAGGGTGCATTCAGCTCTGCTCGGAACTCCCATAGATCAGAATTGTGCGCAAGCCTGACCGACTCTCCAGCCTGCACTGAGAGATTCGGGGGCCCGTTCCCGATATAGGTGCAGATCCCAGAGTTGGGACCAGCACCTATCAGACAATGATGGTATATCCTAATGACATGCCTTTAAAAGGGGTTGTCTCAGTACAAGGATTCCTGCTTTTTATGTTAAAGATCCTGCAAAAACAAATCACTTTGCAATATGTGTCCATTACCAGTGTCCTACCTATTCCTAGATTTCCCCTCTTGTATGTGCTGCATCAGCTACTCAGGTCACTATAGCTACAGACCTGTTTGATCTCTTCTGATAGGCTGCCAGCACTGGTTGCTCTAGCTACAGACCTGTTCAATCTCTCCTGATAGGCTGCCAGCACTGGTTGCTATAGCTACAGACCGGTTTGATCTATCCTGATAGGCTGCCAGCACTGGTTGCTATAGCTACAGACCTGTTTGATGTATCCTGATAGGCTGCCAGCGCTGGTTGCTATAGCTACAGACCTGTTCAATCTCTCCTGATAGGCTGCCAGCACTGGTCGCTATAGCTACAGACCTGGCTTCTACTGCAGCCTAGTGGAAGCCAGTAAACACGCCCCTGAATTCAAAATGAAACCAAGAAAACAGGACTGAGGTGAGAGGAATCAATGTAGTGAGACAACCCCTTCAAATAGTAGAAAGGTGGATTTATACTATATGAAGGGAGGGGGGCAGCCTGTTCACATACCAAAGTCCCTATAAATTGCTATGTAGGCATATCCAGTTACAGGCAGTCCCCCACTTACACCGTTCCGACTTACATCTGTCCCCTAGTTACAAACGGAGACTTATGGGGCATGCTGGCACTTGTAGTTCCATGTTCCACAGCAGATAGTAGCTATGGAACCACAAGTTCCAGCATGCCACAGCAGCACAGGAGGTGCAAATGACTTACATCTGTCCCTTAATTGCAAACAGAGACTTATGGGGCATGCTGGCACTTGTAGTTCCATGTTCCACAGCAGATAGTAGCTGTGGAACGACAAGTTCCAGCATGCCAGAGCAGCACATGAAGTGAAATCCTCTTAACAGGGGCACAGACAGCAAAACAAATGTAAAAACCCTTCCCTGCACTATCCAAAATTAAGAAAAACCCTTTTGTGCTGGAGTTACATCTAATAAATCTACCTGTTCTGACTTACATACAAATTCAACTTAAGAACAAACCTACAGCCCCTATCCCGCTCGTAACCCGGGGACGGCTTGTACATAAATAATCCTCACGATTCCAAATTACGCTGTAAAATGTGACAAAAGCAACAAAAAATTTTTTTAAAAAAAGAAAAATCGTAATTGTGCCTGGGCTGTGTCATGCATTGACCCCTTCCCAGCAGATGGGATTAAAGCCTATGGCAGTGTAAGAGGGAATTAGGATGCGAGTGTTGCGGCCCCGTCACTTGCCCGGCGCAGCCCCTGATCCCGACGCGCAGATGAGCGCCTCACGGGCTGCTCCAGGATTATACACACAATCCTCACGCTAAGCCCTAGGAGGGAGCAAAATCTAATCAAACAGATTCGTGGGCTCAGGCCAGCACCCCTGCTGTGCTGAGGAAGTGACTGAGGCCAGGGCATACGGGGCACAGCAGCACCATGGAGAGCCAGGCTGTACAGTCAGCACCGTTATGGCTCTTGCTATTAGAAAATGCTGCTTTGGCTATATTCAATCACAGGGGGCGCTCTACTCCTTCATTAAAAGGGTTGTCTCACTACAAGGATCGCTGCTTTTTATGTTAAAGATCTTGCAAAAACAAGTCACTTTGCAATATGTGTCCATTAACAGTGTCCTACCTATTCCTAGATATCCCCTCTTGTATGGGCTGCATCAGCTCCTCAGCTATAGTGATAGCAACAGACCTATTTGATCTCTCCTGATAGGCTGCCAGCACTGGTTGCTATAGCTACAGACCTGTTCAATCTCTCCTGATAGGCTGCCAGCACTGGCTGCTATAGCTACAGACCTGTTCAATCTCTCCTGATAGGCTGCCAGCACTGGTTGCTATAGCTACAGACCTGTTCAATCTCTCCTGATAGGCTGCCAGCACTGGTTGCTATAGCTACAGACCTGTTTACTCTCTCCTGATAGGCTGCCAGCACTGGTTGCTATAGCTACAGACCTGTTTAATCTCTCCTGATAGGCTGCCAGCACTGGTTGCTATAGCTACAGACCTGTTTACTCTCTCCTGATAGGCTGCCAGCACTGGTTGCTATAGCTACAGACCTGTTTACTCTCTCCTGATAGGCTGCCAGCACTGGTTGCTATAGCTACAGACCTGTTCGCTCTCTCCTGATATGCTGCCAGTACTGGTTGCTATAGCTACAGACCTGTTCGCTCTCTCCTGATAGGCTGCCAGAACTGGTCGCTATAGCTACAGACCTGTTCGATCTCTCATGATAGGCTGCCAGCACTGGTTGCTATAGCTACAGACCTGTTCAATCTCTCCTGATAGGCTGCCAGCACTGGTTGCTATAGCTACAGACCTGTTCAATCTCTCATGATAGGCTGCCAGCACTGGTTGCTATAGCTACAGACCTGGCTTCTACTGCAGCCTAGTAGAAACCAGTAAACACACCCCTGAATTCAAAGTTAAACCAAGAAAACAGGACTGAGGTGAGATGAATCAATGTAGTGAGACAACCCCTTTAATACCATGAAGCACAGGTGCCCTACCTTGCCATTACAGAGGTTTTCTCACCACAATGATTAGCTTTAGACATGTAGGCAAAGGTAAATACAGATTATTACCAAATACACTGCTGTTCTGATTTTCTTCATCTCAGAGATAGAGCAGTTCTATCCCCCACGTCTCACTCCTTGCCGTGTCTTAACAACACAGGAGCTTGTTTATGTCTCTTACTGACAAATTTAAACTCTTCAGAGCTCTATAGCCTTCAGCCCTGTTGTTTAGACCCCTCCAGCATCAAAATGTCCCTCTAACAGGCTCAGCTAGGAATAGCAGAGATGAAATTTCAGTCACTGCTGTAGAATCGCCCACAGCATGAACAGGAAGTGGCAGCCTGAAGCTCTAGAATAGTTCACAGCATGAACAGGAAGTGGCAGCCTGAAGCTCTAGAATAGTCCACAGCATGAACAGGAAGTGGCAGTCTGAAGCTCTAGAATCACCCACAACCTCAACAGAAAGTGGCAGCCTGAAGCTCTAGTATCGACCACAGAATCAACAGGAAATGGCAGCCTGAAGCTGAAGAACCGCCCACAGCCTGAACAGGAAGTGGCGGCCTGAAGCTGAAGAACCGCCCACAGCCTGAACAGGAAGTGGCGGCCTGAAGCTGAAGAACCGCCCACAGCCTGAACAGGAAGTGGCGGCCTGAAGCTGAAGAACCACGCACAGCCTGAACAGGAAGTGGCAGCCTGAAGCTGTAGAAACCGCCCCCAGCCTGAACCCGGAAGTGGCAGCCTGAAGCTGTAGAACGCCCACAGCCTGAACAGAAGTGGCAGCCTGAAGCTGTGAAACCGCCCACAGCCTGAACAGGAAGTGCAGGCAGCTGGAAGCTGTAGAACCCCCACAGCCTGAACAGGAAGTGGCAGCCTGAACCTGTAGAACCGCCCACAGCCTGAACAGGAAGGGAGAGCCTGAAGCTGTAGAACCACCCACAGCCTGAACAGGAAGGGAGAGCCGAAGCTATGAGCTCCCACAGCCTGAACAGGGAAGGGAGAGCCTGAAGTGTAGACGCTCACAGCCTGGAAGGAAGGAGCCTGAAGCTGTAGAAAACGCCCACAACCTGAACAGGAAAGGAGAGCCCCGAAGCTGTAGAAGCGCCCACAACCTGAACAGGAAGTGAGAGCCTGAAGCTGTAGAAGCGCCCACAACCTGAACAGGAAGTGAGAGCCTGAAGCTGTAGAAGCTCCCACAGCCTGAACAGGAAGGGAGAGCCTGAAGCTGTCGAACTGCCCACAGCCTGAACAGGAAGCAGAAGCCTGAAGCTGTAGAAGCGCTCACAGCCTGGACAGGAAGGGAGAGCCTGAAGCTTTAGAACCTCCCACAGCCTGAACAGGAAGTGGCAGCCTGAAGCTGTAGAACCGCCCACAGCCTGAACAGGAAGTGGCAGCCTGAAGCTGTAGAACCGCCCACAGCCTGAACAGGAAGTGGCAGCCTGAAGCTGTAGAACTGCCCACAGCCTGAAAAGGAAGTGGGAGCCTGAGCTGTAGAATGCCACAGCCTGAACAGGAAGTGGCAGCCTGAAGCTGTAGAACCACCCACAGCCTGAACAGGAAGAGGTAGCCTGAAGCCACAGCCAAACCCATCCTGCTTCGCCATTTTATGTGGTTCGCACACACCTCCACAATGCTCTGCTCAGCAATTCACAGATCGTGGCACAGCTGTGCCAGCCCTGCCCAGCCCCCTAGCCACCCTCCAACAGCCCTATGAGGGTAACCATACTGCGGATGTGATATTTTCGGAAGCACCCCCACCATCACTGATCTAGCAAGCATCTCACCAGCACAGGAGGCCCGATACTGTGGCGGTCCCGGTGACGCAGCAGGACCCGGCTTTTTTGGTTTCGGAGTATTCTTCCTTCTTGCAGCAGCAGAATCAGATGAGATATAGGGTGACAAACAGCAGATTGAGGAACGCACAGACACCGACCACCAGCGCCCAGAACAGCAGCGACTGCGGGGAGACAAAAAAGGGAGCACAATGTTATGCTGCAACACTGAGATACTTCTCATAGACATGTGGCCCTGTCTGCAGCCTGAGACTGCACTACTGAGACATCCTGATAATAACATACCCCCCATTCACATAGGCCAGGTGCAGTGTTTGCATAGACAAGTTTTAGGGACTGTAGGGCGAGCCACTCCTGACTATATCTTGTATGAATCTAGGTCTATACAAGATTTTTATTTTATTTCAGCAGTCCTATGCAATTAAAATTTAAAAGGGTTGTCTCACTACAGGGATCGCTGCTTTTTATGTTAAAGACCTTGAAAAAACAAGTCCCTTTGTAATATGTGTCCATTAACAGTGTCCTACCTATTCCTAGATATCCCCTCTTGTATGGGCTGCATCAGCTCCTCAGGTCGCTATAGCTACAGACCTGTCCAATCTCTCCTGATGGGCTGCCAGCACTGGTTGCTATAACTACAGACCTGTTCAATCTCTCCTGATAGGCTGTCAGCACTGTTTGCTATAACTACAGACCTGTTCAATCTCTCCTGATAGGCTGTCAGCACCGGTCGCTATAGCTACAGACCTGTTCGATCTGTCCTAATAGGCTGCCAGCACTGGTCACTATAGCTACAGACCTGTTCCATCTCTTCTGATAGGCTGCCAGTGCTGGTTGCTATAGCTACAGACCTGTTAAATCTCTCCTGATAAGCTGCCAGCACTGGTTGCTATAGCTACAGACCTGTTAAATCTCTCCTGATAAGCTGCCAGCACTGGTTGCTATAGCTACAGACCTGTTAAATCTCTCCCGATAGGCTGCCGGCACTGGTTGCTATAGCTACAGACCTGTTTGATCTCTCCTGATAGACTGCCAGCACTGGTTGCTAAAGCTACAGACCTGTTCAAGCTCTCATGATAGGAGAAAGGATCATGAAAGGATCGCTGCTTTTTATGTTAAAGATCTCGCAAAAACAGTCATTGTTGCTAATATGTGTCATTACCAGTGCACTCCTTCCTAGATATCCCCTCTGTATGGCTGCATCAGCGTCTCAGGTCACTATAGCTACAGACCTGTGTACTCTCTCCTGATTGGCTGCCAGCCTGGTTGCTATAGCTACAGACCTGTTTACTCTCCTGATAGGCTGCCAGCCTGGTTGCTATAGCTACAGACCTGTTCAATCTCTCTGATAGGTCTGCCAGCACTGGTTGCTATAGCTACAGACCTGTTTGATCTCTCATGATAGTCTGCCAGCACTGGTTGCTATAGCTACAGACCTGGCTTCTACTGCAGCCTAGTAGAAGCCAGTAAACACGCCCCTAAATTCAAAGTGAAACCAAGAAAACAGGACAGAGGTAAGATGAATCAATGGAGTGAGACAACCCCTTTAAGATCGCCCACACTGGATACAACTGCAGCAAACACTCTGTTGTGAAAACTAGGGCTCCAATTTATAACACCGAGTCAGATCGGCCATGTAATGGATCAAAAGTTTACCTTAAAGGGGTTGTCTCACTCCATTGATTCATCTTACCTCTGTCCTGTTTTCTTGGTTTCATTTTGAATTCAGGGGCGTGTTTACTGGCTTCTACTAGGCTGCAGTAGAAGCCAGGTCTGTAGCTATAGCAACCAGTGCTGGCAGCCTATCAGGAGAGATCGAACAGGTCTGTAGCTATAGCAACCAGTGCTGGTAGCCTATCAGGAGAGATTGAACAGGTATGTAGCTATAGCGACCAGTGCTGGCAGCCTATCAGGAGATTGAACAGGTCTGTAGCTATAGCAACCAATGCTGGCAGCCTATCAGGAGAGATCGTACAGGTCTGTAGCTATAGCAACCAGTGCTGGCAGCCTATCAGGAGAGATTGAACAGGTCTGTAGCTATAGCAACCAATGCTGGCAGCCAATCATGAGAGATTGAACAGGTCTGTAGCTATAGCAAGTTGCAACCAATGCTGGCAGCCTATCAGGAGAGATTGAACAGGTCTGTAGCTAGCAACCATCGCTCGCAGCCTTTCATGAGACATTTTTAACAGGTCTGTAGTTTATGCTCTACAGTGCTGCAGCCTATCAGGAGAGATTGAACAGGTCTGTCAGCTATAGCAACCAGTGCTGGCAGCCTATCAGGAGAGATTGAACAGGTCTGTAGCTATATCAACCAGTGCTGGCAGCCTATCAGGAAAGATAGAACAGGTCTGTAACTATAGCAACCAGTGCTTGCAGCCTATCATGAGAGATTCTACAGGTCTGTAGCTATAGCAACCAGTGCTGGCAGCCTATCATGAGAGATCAGAACAGGTCTGTAGCTATAGCAACCAGGCATGGCAGCCTATCAGGAAAGATCAGAACAGGTCTGTAGCTAGAGCAACCAGTGCTGGCAACCTATCAGGAGAGATTGAACAGGTCTGTAGCTATAGCGACCAGTGCTGGCAACCTATCAGGAGAGATGGAACAGGTCTGTAGATATAGCGACCAGCAGTGGCAGCCTATCAGGATAGATCGAACAGGTCTGCAGCTATAGCAACCAGTCCTGGCAGCCTATTAGGACAGATCGAACAGGTCTGTAGCTATAGCAACCAGTGCTGGCAGCCTATCAGGAGAGAGGGAACAGGTCTGTAGCTATAGCAACCAGTGCTGGCAGCCTATCAGGAGAGATTCAACAGGTCTGTAGCTATAGTGACCAGCGCTGGCAGCCTATCAGGAGAGATTGAACAGGTCTGTAGCTATAGCGACCTGAGGAGCTGATGCAGCCCATACAAGAGGGGATATCTAGGAATAGGTAGGACACTGGTAATGGACACATATTACAAAGTGACTTGTTTTTGCAAGATCTTTAACATAAAAAGCAGCAATCCCTGTAGTGAGACAACCCCTTTAAGGACCACAATGACAGATCCATCAAATAGAACATAACTGACCACACAAGTCCGTTAAATAACAGGTCATGCAAAAAACAAAACAAAAAAACCCTATGGCACCAGTGTGAACAGCGCCTTATAGCCGTGTAGATATTTCGGGAAGGTTTCTGTTCACTGACAGCAAGCAGCATTTACAGCAGCAGCAAAAGTGTGAACCTGGGGTTAAAGGGGGCGACCACTACAGACCAGCTTCATTACACTTCTCATAGGAACAGGGGGAAGGGGGGCTGGTGCTCGGAAAATCTGTTCCAGGCAAGTATAAGTGGAGAAGGGAGACCGAGAGAGATAAGAGTGCTGGAGAGAGAGAGAAAGAACAAAGTGCTGGAGAGAGAGAGAAAAAGAACGAGAAAAAAGAAAAAAGGAACGAGAAACAAAGAAAAAGAAGGAAAGAAAGAAAAAAAAGAACGAGAAAGAAAGAAAAAGAAGGAAAGAAAAAAGAACGAGAAAGAAAGAAAAAAGTAAAGAAAAAAAGAACGAGAAAGAAAGAAAGAAAAAGAAGTAAAGAAAGAAAAAAAGAACGAGAAAGAAAGAAAAAAAGAACGAGAAAAAAAGAAAAGAAGGAAAGAAAGAAAAAAAAAAAGAACGAGAAAGAAAGAAAAAAGGAAAGAAAAAAAAGAACGAGAAAGAAAGAAAAAGGAAAGAAAGAAAAAAAAGAACGAGAAAGAAAGAAAAAGGAAAGAAAGAAAAAAAAGAACGAGAAAGAAAGAAAAGTAAAGAAAGAAAAAGAACGAGAAAGAAAGAAAAAAGTAAAGAAAGAAAAAAGAACGAGAAAGAAGAAAAAGTAAAGAAGAAAAAAGAAGAGAAAGAAAAGAAAAAGTAAAAGAAAGAAAAGAACGAGAAAGAAAGAAAAAAGTAAAGAAAGAAAAAAAGAACGAGAAAGAAAGAAAAAAGTAAAGAAAGAAAAAAGAACGATAAAGAAAGAAAAATTAAAGAAATAAAAAAAGAACGAGAAAGAAAGAAAAAGTAAAGAAAGAAAAAAAGAACGAGAAAGAAAGAAAAAGTAAAGAAGAAAAAAAGAAGGAAAAGAAAGAGAAAGAAGAGAAAGAAAAAAAGAACGAGAAAAAAAGAAAAAGGAAAGAAAAAAAGAACGAGAAAGAAAGAAAAAGTAAAGAAAGAAAAAAAGAACGAGAAAGAAAGAAAAAAGTAAAGAAAGAAAAAAAGAACGAGAAAGAAAGAAAAAAGTAAAGAAAGAAAAAAAGAACGAGAAAGAAAGAAAAAGTAAAGAAAGAAAAAAAGAACGAAAGAAGAAAAAGAACGAGAAAAAAAAGAAAAAAAAGAAAAAAAGAACGAGAAAAAGAAGAAAAATAAGAAAGAAAAAAAAGAAAAGAAAGAAAAAAAGAAGAGAAGAAAAAAAAAAAGAAAGAAAGAAAAGAAGAAGAGAAAGAAAAAAAGAAGAGAAAAAAGAAAAAAAGAAGAAAGAAAAAAAAGAACGAGAAAAAAAGAAAAAGGAAAGAAAGAAAAGAGAAGTGCAAGCAGAGATCTTGATCCGTTGAAGAAAAGATCCAAATCATATCACGTTCAGAGAATTAGGGGTGCCCAATATTCTATGGTCATGGCAAACAATGGCGCCCAGTTTGCAAAGGATTCTGGGTGGTTCGGTTAGAATAAAGCAATATTGGTGTTGCCCGCTATTAACCACATCCCATGTTGCTCATCCCTTTGTGCGGCTTCTGTGACCTCATTCCCACCCCCTCCTCCTCCTCCTCGTGACATGAAATCTCCAAACCTTGTGATGTCTGTGGGAATGGGGAGGAAGGCGGGGTGGGGGGGGGGGGGGGGACATATAGACCTTTATGTTGGGGGAGAATTTCCGCCCTCCTCCTGCTTCCTGCCTCTCATCACTTCCCCTCTTCTGCTCCTAATAGAAAATCCAGCCTGTTACTGAATGGAGGCAGGAACCCCCCCAGAGAGGTGAAGAGATGGAGCAGCAGATAATGGGCACATCAAAGGGCCCCGGCCCCCTGACCTGGCTTGGGAGAGCAAGGGGCAATCAAAGAGACTGCATCCTGGGGGCAGCAAGAGAGAAGCAGCAGAAGGGGCTCTATATAGAGAGCATTTACAGCAGCAGCAAAAGTGTGAACCTGGGGTTAAAGGGGGCGACCACTACAGACCAGCTTCGTTACACTTCTCATAGGAACAGGGGGACGGGGGGCTGGTGCTCGGAAAATCTGTTCCAGGCATGTATAAGTGGAGAAGGGAGACAGAGAGAGATAAGAGTGCTGGGGCGAGACCGAGAGAGACAGAGAGAGACAAAGAGAGAGAGAGAGAGAGAGAGAGAGACAAGAGAGACAGGAGAGGAGAGAGAGACAAAAGAGAGAGAGAAGAGGAAAAGAGAGATAGAAGAAGAGACAAGAGTGAGACGAGAGAGGAGGAGAGAGAGAGAGAGGGAGAAGAGGAGAGAGAGAGAGAGGAAGAGAGAGAGAGAGAGAGAGAGAGAGAGAGATGAGAGAAAAAAAGAAAGGAGTGCAATGGAAAATGAGAGAAAGTGTGGAGAAGAAAAAGGGAGAAAAAGAAAAACAGATAGAAAGAAAAAGAAAGTGTGGAGGGAAAGCGAAAGAAAGAAAAAAAGAAGAAAAAACAAAAAAAAAAAGAAGGAAGAGGAAAGGGTGCAGAGAATGAAAGAGAAAAAGAATGGAAGAAAAAAGAGAAAGAATGAAAAAAAGAAAGAAAGAAAAGTGTGGTGAGAATGAAAGAAAAAAGAAAGAAAGAATAGAATGAGAAAAAAAGAAAAAGTAAAGAAAGAAAAAAAGAACGAGAAAAAAAGAACAGAAAGACAAAAGGAACGAGAAAGAAAGACAAAAGGAACGAGAAAGAAAGACAAAAAGAACGAGAAAGAAAGACAAAAAGAACGAGAAAGAAAGACAAAAAGAACGAGAAAGAAAGACAAAGAACGAGAAAGAAAGACAAAGAACGAGAAAGAAAGACAAAGAACGAGAAAAAGACAAAAAGAACAAGAAAGAAAGAATGAAAGAAAGAAAAAGGAAGAAAAAAGAAGAAAAGAAAAGAGAAGTGCAATCGACGTGTGCAATAGAGAGAAAAAATACAGGAAAGGAAAAAAAAAATTAAGAAAAGAGTGCTGGAGAGAAGGAAAGGTAAATAGAGCGAGTTCTGGAGCAAGAGATAAAAAGAGTGAGGAGGAAGAGAGGGAGAGAAGATGCAGAGAACCTGGGAAGAGCGAGAGCGAAGTAGAGAGAGTGAGAAATGGGGAGAGAGTGAGAGGTAAGAAAAAAAAGCAATCAAGAAAGAGCGTGAGCGATAGTGAAAGAAAAGCAGAGAGAGAGCAAAAGAGCGAAACGGAGAGAGAGGTCTGGGGAGCAGGCGAGGCGCAGAGATGGAGACAGAGGGAGGATGAGGCTAGAGGGAGAGACACGGGCACAAGAGGGATAGAGAGAGATCCACACAGACGTGTACGGGATCTACAGGTCTCGGATTTCCCGTATACACGCTCATCACACTGCAGAGATATACAGAAAACATGGCACAAAGTGACCCCTGACCATCAGCAATACAACCGCTCACTGATCTGCGGTTACACAGAGTGGAAAACCTGAAGACAGAGGAGGATGATGATGATGATGATGATGATGATGATGAGCGCTGATTTGTAAAGCCATAGCACAGACGGAAGCATTACTGTAACACCCCAAGTTTTAGGGACTGTGGGGCGAGCCACTCCTGACTATGTCTGTGTCGGGAACTGCAGCTCAGTCCCATTGACATTAAAGGGGTTGTCTCGCTACAAAGAATAGCTTTCAAATTGTAGGGAACACAAAATAAAGAGATTTTCCAAATATATTGCTTTGTTCCTCTGTTTTCCCTAAGGAGATACAAGTGAATTTATGACCTCCCTGGCTATTTCAGTTCCCTCAGTAACCGACCTGTAAACAATTCTCCCACTGCTGTTTGTTCAATGAGATAACAGTGAGTGACATCATCACACAGGTTGCAGCAGTGTCCTGTGCTGCTCAGCAGTAAAAAGCTTGATTTATGTAAAATAAACAGAACTGTAATTAGGGCTTTTGTTTTGGGGATCAGATAAGAAGTCCTGTTAGTAGTTTGAGAAGCTAATCTGATCTAATTAGCATCTGAAAGCACAGCATGGCACAGAGCTGTACAAGCAAGGAGCTGTATGCAAATGAGTCAGTCTGAACCAGGAAGTGACAGAGTATTTCATTCCTGCATTCTCTGAAACTCTGAAGGGAGACAACCCCTTTAACACACCAGAGGCAGTCCATCAGGAAACAAGAAGATGCTGCTTTCTAACCTTATGCACCTGATTTAGGAAAGGTCACCACCTCTGGTAAGAGTTCATTAAGGCAGAACTCCAGCATCTTCTGGAATATGTCGCACTTGCCTTACACCTATGAGCGGAGTCCTCCCCAACCACATTCCTCTCTCGTCATCATCAGGAGAATAAATGGCATAAAATGGGTATAAGAACGGAGGCGGCCATATAATAGAGGTGTATAATGGGCTGTATAACGGTGTGTGGGGTCTGTCCCTGGATCTACTACTACATCTGACCTCGGGGTTACTCTCCATTCATTTCCTGTCCACTCTCTGACATTACAAAGCTGCTGCCCAGATCCCTGCTCTTCCTGCCCACACGAGTCCTAATCCAGCGCTCGACTGTGAAATCACAACCCAGAAAACCTCACAAGACTGTACAAGCATGAAAAATCCAAATATTCCTACATATTACACATCATATGGGTAGGAGTAAAGGGAACTACAATACATTACACAAGGCAGATACACTACACGGTATTATACACTACTGTATACTACTCACCATATAATACACTTTATATTATACACCGATATCTAGTAGTATAATGTTGTACCGTGTTAGCCATAGAAAGTAGTAGAAGAGTGAAGAAATCAGGCGATACCTTTTAGAGGCTAACTGAGTATATTTGATGGTGAGCTTTCGAGAGAACTAGCTCCCTTCTTCAGACATGATGTTATACCTCATGTATAACATCATGTCTGAAGAAGGGAGCTAGTTCTCTCGAAAGCTCACCATCAAAAATACTCTAAAAGGTATCGCCTGATTTCTTCACTCTTCTCCACCGATATCTACTAAACTCTATTGCACTATTCACTGCAATCTGTACTAAATTATATTATACACTTTATGTACTATTTACTACATACTATACACTAGATATTATACTTGTGCTGCCTTGTACACTACACTATATTACACTTTGTATGCACTTGATCATTACACTACATTATAATTTCTGTTACATTGTATTGAAGTAATGGCCAAAAGTTTTGAGAATGACCCAAATATTATATTTTCACCTGATCTGTTGCCCTCTGGTTTTTATGTGTGTTTGTCAGATGTTTTTATCACATACAGAAATACAAGTGCAATCATTTATGATTAACAAAAGCTTTTATTGACCGTTAGAATGAGTTAATGCAGCAAGTCAATATTTGCAGTGTTGACCCTTCTTCTTCAGGACCTCTGCAATTCTCCCTGGCATGCTCTCAATCACCTTCTGGAGCAAATCCTGACTGATAGCCGTCCATTCTTGCACAATCAATGCTTGCATTTTGTCACAATTTGTTGGTTTTTGTTTGTCCACCCGTCTCTTGATGATTGACCACAAGTTCTCAATGGGATTAAGATCTGGGGAGTTTCCAGGCCATGGACCCAAAATCTCTATGTTTTGTTCCCTGAGCCATGGCAAGGTGCTCCATCATGCTGGAAAAGGCATTGTTGATCACCAAACTGCTCTTGGACGGTTGGGAGAAGTTGCTCTTGGAGGACATTCTGGTACCATTCTTATTCATGGATGTGTTTTTAGGCAAGACTGTTAGAGAGCCGATTCCCTTGGCTGAGAAGCAACCCCACACATGCATGGTTTCTGGATGCTTTACAGTTGGCATAAGACAAGACTGGTGGTATCGCTCACCTTGTCTTCTCCCAACAAGCTGTTTTCCAGATGTTCCAAACATTCAGAAAGGGGATTCATCAGAGAAAATGACTTTACCCCAGTCCTCAGCAGTCCACTCCCTGTACCTTTGGCAGAATATCAGTCTGTCCCTGATGTTTTTTCTGGAGAGAAGTGGCTTCTTTGCTGCCCTCCTTGACACCAGGCCTTGCTCCATGAGTCTCCGCAGTCTCACAGTGCGTGCAGATGCCCTCACACCTGCCTGCTGCCATTCCTGAGCAAGCTCTGCACTGCTGGGAGCCCGATTCCCAAGCTGAAACACTTTTAAGAGATGGTCCTGGCGCGTGCTGGTCTTTCTTGGGCGCCCTGGAGCCTTTTTGGCAACAATGGAACCTCACTCCTTGAATTCCTTGATGATGCGATAGATTGTTGACTGAGGTGCAATCTTTCTAGCTGCGATACTCTTCCCTGTTAGGCCAGTTTCGTGCAGTGCAATGATGACTACACGTGTTTCTTTAGAGATAACCATGGTTAACAGAAGAGAAACAATGATGCCAAGCACCAGCCTCCTTTTATAGTGTCCAGTGGTGTGATTCTTACTTAATCATGACAGATTGATCTCCAGCCCTGTCCTCATCAACACCCACACCTGTGTTAATGGAGCAATAACAGAAACCAGTGTTAGTGCACCTTTTAAGGCAGGCCTGCAATGAAGTGAAATGGTTTTGGGGGAAGTTCATTTTCTAGGCAACTATTGACTTTGCAATTAATTGCTGTTAAGCTGATCACTCTTTATAACATTCTGGAGCATATGCAAATTGCCATTATAAAACCTGATGCAGTAGACTTTGTAAAAATTAACATTTGGATCATTCTCAAAACTTTTGGCCATGACTGTAGACTCCACTGTGCACTACATTATATGGTTATTCTCTGTTAGGGCTTGTTCACATGACTTATTTTGATGCGGTTTTGGACGAGGTTTTTGGAGTGCTTCCGCTCCCAAAACCTCGCCTAAAATACGCTTCTTCAGAAGAGGTTTTAGAGGCGTTTTGGATCAGGTTTTGGATCAGGTCTTCAACGAGGTTTTCACCCATACAAATTAATAGCCAGGACAAAAACCGCGCCAAAAACACGCTTCAAGAATGGACATGACACTTCTTTATCATTGCTTCCAAAGAAGCGCGTAAAAACCTTGTCGTATGTGAACAACGAGGTTTTACATAGGAATCAATGAAATGAACTGGGGGCGTTTTGGAAGCTTTTTGGGCGAGGAAACGCTCCGAAAACCTCGTCCAAAATAAGCCGTGTGAACATGGCCTTAAACTATTCACTATAATATATCTTATACACTGCACTGTACACATTGTATTATACACTGTACATTATATACTAATATTTACTACGTAATATTATACACTATCACTATGTATTATACACTAATACTAATACTGTACATTATATACTAATATTTACTACGTAATATTACACACTATCATCACTATGTATTATACACTAATACTAATACACTTTACATTATATACTAATATTTACTACGTAATATTACACACTATCACCACTATGTATTATACACTGTAATACTAATACACTGTACATTATATACTAATATTTACTATGTAATATTACACACTATCACCACTATGTATTATACACTAATACTAATACACTGTACATTATATACTAATATTTACTATGTAATATTACACACTATCACCACTATGTATTATACACTGTAATAGTAATACACTTTACATTATATACTAATATTTACTATGTAATATTACACACTATCACCACTATGTATTATACACTGTAATACAAATACACTTTACATTATATACTAATATTTACTACGTACTATTACACACTATCATCACTATGTATTATACACAAGATATTACACACCATATATTATACTGTGTGCGCTGCTTTATACAACACATTAAACATAATATATTATTCTCTGTATTATACACTACATATTATACTTTTATACACTCCCTTGTAGACCCAATTACACTTGTTATACACTAAATTGTAAACTACACTACATTGTTATTCACTGTATTATATATTCCATCATACTATTAACTATATCTTATACACTACATTATATTATACTTTTCATACACTCTATTAGACACTATGGAGGCAGACCAAGCCTAACACAACAAGTAGAACACAGGTGTCAAACTGGGGCCCTCCAGCTGTTGGGAAACTACAACTCCCATCATGCATTTGTATAATCTATAACAGTGGGCATGATGGGAGTTGTAGTTTCCCAACAGCTGCAGGGCCGCAGATTGGAGACCCCTGATCTAGAAGCTGAAATTTGGGAGGCATTACCTGTTTCCACACTGAGCTACTCTGAGGGGGTTTTCCAGGAGTGACACCATAGCTCAGGCGTCCCCCACACAAAGATGCCATACAGTAACAGAGTGCATAATACACTAATGTATATACTGCTGATATACACCCGAGTCAGTGATTAATATGAATCCCGCAGCCTAGGACCTCTGGACTATGGTGTCCTGCAGACACCTGTGGAGATGGCCATACCCCTCAGAGAGCCTTTAGCGGGCTGCTCAACACCTCCTTATATGCGTGCACCAGAGGGGTAACTTAAGGGGTGTCCAAACTACATCAATTTTCTCCCCTCAGTCCTGTTTTCTGGTTCACTTTGAATTCAGGGGCGGTTTACGGCTTCCACTAGGCTGCAGTAGAAGCCAGGTCTGTAGCTATAGCAACCAAGTGCTGGCAGCCTATCATGGGGAGAGTGAACAGGTCCCGTAGCTATAGCAACCAGTGCTGGCAGCCTATCAGAGAGATCGAACAGGTTTGTAGCTATTGCAACCAGTGTGGCAGCCTATCAGGAGAGATCGAACAGGCCTGTAGCTATTTGCAACCAGTGCTGACAGCCTATCAGGAGAGATCGAACAGGTCTGTGGCTATAGCAACCAGCACTGGCAGCCTACCAGGAGAGATCAAACAGGTCTGTAGCTTTAGCAACCAGCACTGGCAGCCTAGCAGGAGAGATCAAACAGGTCTGTAGCTATAGCAACCAGTGCTGGCCAGCCTATCAGGAGAGATCGAAACAGTTCTGTAGCTATAGCAACCAGTGCTGGCAGCCTATCAAAGGGGAGATTGAACAGGTCTGTAGCTTAAACAACCCGTGCTGGCAGCCTATCGGAGAAAATTGACCAGGTCTGTAGCTATAGCAACCATGCTGGCAGCCTATCAGGAGAGATCGAACAAAGGGCTGTAGCTATAGCAACCAGCGCTGGCAGCTATCAGGAGAGATTCAAACAGGTCTGTAGCAATAGGACCCCGGCTGGCAGCATCAAGAGATCAAACAGGTCTGTAGCTATAGCAACCAGTGCTGGCAGCCTATCAGGAGAGATAGAAAAGGTCTGTAGCTATAGCGACCAGTGCTGGCAAGCCCATCGGAGAGATCAACAGGTCTGTAGCTTATTGCCAGTGCTGGCAGCCTATAGGGGAAATCAAACAGGTCCTGTAGCAAAAGCAACCGCCTTTGGGGCCTATCAGGGTAGATCAAACGGGGCTGCAGCTATAGCAACCCAGCACTGGCAGCCATAAGGAGAGATTGAACGGTCCTGTTAGCTATAGTGACCAGTGCTGGCAGCCTATCAGGAGAGATTGAACAGGTCTGTGCTATTTATAATAGCGCTTGCTCCCCTGTACTGGGAACTCCCACTGAACACAATAGAGAGTCTCCCTACTGAGCTGACAATTTTGGGGGCCCACTCCCGTGATATGTGCGGGTCCCAGAGGTAAGACCCGCACCAATCGGACTTTGCTGGCATATCCAGACAAGATACCATCAAAATCTATGGTGGTAACAGCCCTTGACGGGGCAAACTAAACCCTGCCCCTGATGACCGCCTCCAGTCTACAATGTACAGGCGCTCGCCTCTGCTACATCCCAGAACGAGGGGAGGCTAGGACTGAGCCTTATAAAAACAACGTCAATCCCCTCCCATTATTAATTCATCGCCTCTGCCAGGAAACTGACCTATGTGAGGCCCTTAGTACATAAGGACCCCCCCACCCACCCATTTACCTCCGAATAACCTCTACATGGTTCAGGGTTTCCACATGGCCCCACCCAACCGGGGGGTCGGGGTTTTAAAGGGAAAATTCCTAGGGACTGCAAAAAATAAAGGGGGGCAACCAAAGGGGCAGAGCTCATGTAAAGCATGGAGGACAGAGACAACATGAACCTCTGGTGACCCCCATGTTATTACAATGTAAGGAGCAGACGCGTGTAAACAGGGGGACAGAGAGCACGAGGACCCTCTATAGCCCCATGTTATACACAATCTTAGAGCAAGCGGTGAAAAAGAGGAGGACAGAGAGCACAGCAGCCAGAACCTCTGATGAGCCCCATGTTATATACAATGTAAGGAGCAGAGCTGCAGTGTAAAGCATGGGGGACAGAGAGCACAGCAGCTGAACCTCTGATGAGCCCCATGTTATACACAATCTATAAGAAAGGTCAGTTAAAGCAGGAGGACAAGAGCACGAAACCAGAACCCTGGCCCCCCATTTAATACACAATCTTTAAGCGAGCGATGTAAACCGGGGGGGACAAAGCACAGCAGTAAACCCCTTTTGGACCCCATGTAATACAATTTATAGGACAGAGCTGCAGTTAAAGCAGGGAGGACAAAAACACAGCAGTTAACCCTGAGACCCCCATGTTAAACACTTCTATGGGAGCAAAGTCGGGGTTAAAGCATGGGGACAGAGAGCAAAAGCAGCTGAACCTCTGATGAGCCCCATGTTATATACAATGTAAGGAGCAGAGCTGCAGTGTAAAGCATGGGGGACAGAGAGCACAGCAGCTGAACCTCTGATGAGCCCCATGTTATATACAATCTATAGGAGCAGAGCTGCAGTGTAAAGCATGGGGGACAGAGAGCACAGCAGCTGAACCTCTGATGAGCCCCATGTTATACACAATCTATAGGGCGAGCGCAGTTAAAGATGGAGGACAGAGAGCACGCACTGAACTCTGAGAGCCCCATGATAACCTATAGGCAGAGGCATGTAAACATGGGGGACAGAGGACGCACTAACCTCTGGACCCCCATGTTATTCAAGAAAGGAGCAGAGCTGCAGTGTAAACATGGGGGACGAGAGCACACCCCGGAACCCGATGACCCCCAGTTATACACAATCTATAGGAGCAGAGCTGCAGTGTAAAGCATGGGGGACAGAGAGCACAGCAGCCAGAACCTCTGATGAGCCCCATGTTATATACAATCTATAGGAGCAGAGCTGCAGTGTAAAGCATGGAGGACAGAGAGCACAGCAGCTGAACCTCTGAGACCCCCTTTTTTAACACAATCTATAGGACAACTGCAGGTAAGCGAGGACAGAAGGCACACAGCTGAACTCTAAAACCCCATGTTTTATAAAATCTAAGGAGCAGACTGCGTGAAAGCATGGAGGACAGAGACGCACAGTGAACCTCTGTGAGCCCCCATTTTAAAAACCCAATCTAAGGAGCAGAGCGCAGTTTTAAAGCATGGGGGACAAGGCGCACGCTGAACCTTGGAAACCCCCAGTTTATACAATCTATAGGAGCAGAGCTGCAGTGTAAAGCATGGGGGGACAGAGAGCACAGCAGCTGAACCCTTGATGACCCCCCGGTTATATAAAAAGAAAGGGAGCAACTGCAGTGAAAGCATGGAGGACAGAAAAGCAACCTAAACCCTGATGACCCATGTTTACACAATCTATAGGGCAAGCTGCAGTGAAAGCATGGAGGGACAGGTACCAGCAGCTAAACCCTCGAGAGCCCCCATGTTATATACAATGTAAGGAGAAAGGTGCGGAAAAGAGGGGGGACAGAGACACAGCGCTAAAACCTCTGATGAGCCCCATGTTATATACAATCTATAGGAGCAGAGCTGCAGTGTAAAGCATGGGGGACAGAGAGCACAGCGCAACCCGGACCCCAGTTATATACAATTTTAAGGAGCAAAGCGCAGTGTAAAGCATGGGGGGACAGGAGCACAGAGCCAGAACTCTATGACCCCCCATTTATTTACAATTAAGGAGCAGAGCTGCAGAAACAGAGGAGAAAGACAAGCATCCCTCTAAAGGGCCCCCAAATTTTTAAAATATACAATAAAAGGACAGGTGCAGTGTAAAGCATGGAGGACAGAGAGCACAGCAGCTGAACCTCTGATGAGCCCCATGTTATATACAATGTAAGGAGCAGAGCTGCAGTGTAAGCGGGGAGGCGAGGCAAACACTGAACCTCTGATGGCCCATTTTAAAACACAATATAGGAGCAGGCTCAGTGAAAAAGCATGGGGGACAGAAGCCAGCACCAAACCTCTGATGACCCCTTTTTATAACAATCTATAGGAAAAGCGCGTGAAAAAGCATGGGGGACAGAAGCACAGCAGCCAGAACCCTTTTCCCCAGTTAATAAAAATGAAAAGGAGCAGAGCTGCAGTGTAAAGCATGGGGGACAGAGAGCACAGCAGCTGAACCTCTGATGAGCCCCATGTTATATACAATGTAAGGAGCAGAGCTGCAGTGTAAAGCATGGAGGACAGAGAGCACAGCAGCTGAACCTCTGATGAGCCCCATGTTATATACAATCTATAGGAGCAGAGCTGCAGTGTAAAGCATGGAGGACAGAGAGCACAGCAGCTGAACCTCTGATGAGCCCCATGTTATATACAATCTATAGGAGCAGAGCTGCAGTGTAAAGCATGGAGGACAGAGAGCACAGCAGCCAGAACCTCTGATGAGCCCCATGTTATATACAACTTAGAGCGAGGCGAGTGAAAGATGGGGGACAGAAGCACACAATGAACCTTGTGAGCCCCATGTTATATACAATCTATAGGAGCAGAGCTGCAGTGTAAAGCATGGGGCAGGGCACGCAGCCAGAACCCCGATGACCCCCAATTTTTTAATTACAATTTAAAGGGCAGAGCGCGTGAAAAGCGGGGCAGAGACCCCAAAGCGGGAAACCTCGATGCCCCCATGTTTATCCAATCATGGGCAAGCTGCATTAAAAGCAGGGGGACAAGGGCCCAGCAGCTGAACCTCTGATACCCCAAATTTTTAAATACAAGTAAGGAGCAGAGCTGCAGTGTAAAGCATGGGGGGACAGAAGCCAGCACTGAACCCGATGGCCCCATGTTAACAAAATCTATAGGGCAGACCAGTGTAAAGCATGGAGGACAGAGAGCACAGACTAACCTCTAGAGCCCCTTTATATACAACTATAGGAGCAAGTTTCGGGTTAAACATGGGGGACAGGAGCACGCAGCAAACCCTTGAGACCCCCCATGTTATATACAATCTATAGGAGCAGAGCTGCAGTGTAAAGCATGGGGGACAGAGCACAGCAGCTAAACCTCTGATGACCCCCATGTTAATACAATCTATAGGAGCAGAGCTGCAGTGTAAAGAGGAGGACAGAGAGCACAGCAGCTGAACCTCTGATGAGCCCCATGTTATATACACAACCAAAGGACAAGCTGCAGTAAAAAGCATGATAAGAGGAGCCTAAGCCTCTGATGAGACCAAAGTGCCCCTTTAAGAAAGCCCCCCTTGCCTGGATTTTTCTGCTGGGATTTTGCGTATGCGCTACGCTTTTTGGGTCACTTTAAGTAGAAGCGCCCCCATTACCTGCTGCCTGGGAGCTGATGGATATTAATGCCCTGGCTCCCTCTCCACTCATTAGGAGCCATTACAGGAGCTGAGCGGGTCAGCATTACTCCAGCACCATTACCTGGGGGGGGTTAAGAAAACTACAAACCTCCAATGAAGTTATATCAGATTCTGGGAGAGCAAAGAAAAACTAAAAGGCCACCATTCGTCTGGGAAAGGTTTAAAAACCAACTGGCCACCTTTACTTTGGGGGCAGCTGGGTGAAACCACAGGCCAGCTTTAGTCTGGGGACAGCTAGGTGACAACCAACATGGCCACCATTACAGTCTGGGACAGCTAGGTGACAACCAACATGGCCACCATTACAGTCTGGGACAGCTAGGTGACAACCAACATGGCCACCATTACAGTCTGGGACACCTAGGTGGCCATGTTGGTTGTCACCTAGGTGTCCCAGACTGTAATGGTGGCCATGTTGGTTGTCACCTAGGTGTCCCAGACTGTAATGGTGGCCATGTTGGTTGTCACCTAGGTGTCCCAGACAAAATGGGGGGCCATGTTTGGTTTTCCCCCTGGGGTTTTCCCAACGAAAAGGGGGCCATGATGGTTGTCCCAAGGGCCCCCGGGACTGTAAGGTGGCCATTTTGGGTTTTGTCCCCCAAGCCCCCCAGACTGAATGGGGGCCCATTTTGGTTGTCCCGCTGTCCCAGACTGTAACGGTGGCCATGTTGGTTGTCACCTAGCTGTCCCAGACTGTAATGGTGGCCATGTTGGTTGTCACCTAGCTGTCCCAGACTGTAATGGTGGCCATGTTGGTTGTCACCTAGCTGTCCCAGACTGTAATGGTGGCCATGTTGGTTATAACTTAGCTGTCCCAGATTGTAATGGTGGCCTGTTGGGTTGTCACTAGGTGTCCCAGACTGAATGGGGGCCTTTTGGGTTGTCACCTAGGTGTCCCAGTCTGTAATGGTGGCCATAGGGTTGCACCAAGGTGTCCCAGACGTAATGGGGGCCATGTTGGTTGTCCCCAGGTGCCCCAGACTGAAAATGTGGCCATTTGGGTTTGCCCCTAGGTGCCCCCAGACGTAATGGTGGCCATTTTTGGTTGCCCCCACTTCCCGGACTGTAACTGGCCAGTTGGTTGTCCCAGCTGCCGGACTGTAAGGGTGGCCTTTTGGGTTTTTCACCTAGCTGTCCCAGCTGTAAAGGGTGGCCATGTGGTTTTGTACATAGGTGTCCCTGGCTGTAAGGGTGGCCAGTTGGTTGTCACTAGGGCCCCAAGGCGAAAGGGTGGCCATATGGTTGTAAACCTTACCCCCCGGACTGTAAGGGTCCATTTGGTTGTCCCTGCTTCCCGGGGACTGTAAGGGTGGCCATTTTGGGTTGCCCTCTGCCCCCGGACTGTAACGGGGCCAGTTGGTTGCCCCCTCTGGGCTGGGAAAAACCAACCTGCCCCTTTTCCGGTTGGGTTCGGTTAGGGGGTAACCCCCTCTCCGTTTACCCCCAAACAAAAAAGGGGGACCCCAACCCCTGCGCCCCTTTCTCCCGGTACCCCAAACCCCGGGCCCTTTTCCCCCCTGGGCGCTGGGGAAAACCCCAACAATCCCCCCCAAATTAAAACATTTTACTCCCCAGGGGGCCCGGGTTGGGTTGTTTCCCCTTTCCCCCCGGGCGGAAAATGGGGGCCAAAAATTTTTTCCTCCCCCCCTTCCCCCAAATTTAAATTCCATTTTTTTCTTTTGGGCCCCCCCAAAATTTTTGATCCAGGTGGGCACCCTAGGTTTCCCGAACGGGTATTGAGGGCCCAATTTATCCCCGTTTTGTCTCCGGGTTCACCCAGGCCTCCCCCCTTCCAAAGTTGGGTTGTCCCCCCCAAATTTCCGATTTAATGGGGGCAATGGTTGGTTTTTTTCCCCCTTCCCGGGGTCCCGATTGGAATGGTCCCCCGTGGACCCGCCCCAAAAACCCGAGGTGGCTTTTTGGAAACCCCAAAGGGGGCCCCCGTATAGGGGGCCTGGGGCCCCCCTACTTCCCGAAAGGTCCCGGGTTTCATTTCCCTGTCCCCGAAGGCCCCCCCCCTTTTTTTTCCCCTTTATTCCCCCCCCCCCTTGAATTGGCCCCCGGTTGTCCCAACCTTGCCCCCCAACTGAAATTTTTGGGCCCCCCCGGGAGGGCCCCCTGGGCCCCACCCCCCGGGGTTGGTGGCCATGTTTGGTTTCCCCATTTTAGGTTCCCCTACTGTAGGGGGGCCATGTTGGTTGCCCCCTGGTTCCCCCAGCCCCTGAAGGGGTTTTGGGGGCCCCCGGGGGGCCTAACCCTTCCCCTGGTTGTAAGGTCCTGGGGCCCCGGCCCCCACCCCGGGGCCGTTGGTTCCCCTGTTTCCCCCGGCGGAAACGGTGGCCCAAGTGGGTTCCCTCCCAATCGCCCCTTGGTTAACCCCCCCCCTGTTTTTCCTGGGTTTCAATTTTTTTCCCCTCCCCTTTGTTTGCCTCCCCTTGCCCCCGGGCCGGGGGCCGGTGGCCCCCCATGTTGGTTGCCCCTTTGAATTTCCCGGGATTTAACCGGTCCCCATGGGGGTCCCTTGCTTCCCGGACCTGAACGGGGCTCCATTTGGTTTTGCTCTCCCGGCCCGGCCAACGGTCCAAGGGGTTTGGTTTTTGCATCCCCACCCCTTTTTCCCCAAATTTAAATTCCCCAGGGGTTAAAATTACCCCCCTTTCTCTGACAAAAATGGGGGCCCAAAAGGGTTGTTCCCCCAGGGGGTTCCCCAAAAAGGGGGGGTAAGGGTGGGGCCACTTGGTTATAACCTACTGTCCCAACTTTTAAGGGTTTGGCCATGGGTTGTCACCTAGTTTTTCCCCGACAAAAATTTTGGGCCCTTTGTTGGTTGTCACCTAGGTGTCCCAGACTGTAATGGTGGCCATGTTGGTTTGTCCCCCGTTTGCCCCAGATGAAATTGGTGGCCATTTTTTGGTTGTAAACCCTAGGTGTCCCCAGACTGAAAGGGTTGGCCATGGTTTGGTTGTCACCTAGCTGCCCCAGGATGTAAGGGGTGGCCCCCCGTTGGTTATAATTTAGCGCCCCAAAAAGGGTTAATGGGGCCCCTTTAATGGTTTCCCCCACGCCCCAAAATTTGTAATGGTGGCCACTTTGGTGTCACCTTCCGCTGTGGTAACCAACCGGTTTAACCTTTTCCCGGGCGGGGGGAAAAAACCAGGTGACAACCCCCAAAGGCCACCATCACTGCTTATTTCTCCTTTGCCCTAGAGTTCTGAATGGCAAAACGTCGGGAAAGCTGGTGGCCAGGTCCAAGAACGAAAATGGTTCCCCAATTAAAGAACTAAAATCTACTTTATTTGGACTAAAAAAAGCCTTTTTTAAAATAATTGCCAGGATGGCCTTCCCCCCGGGCCAGCCACGGGGGGCTTCCCTTTACCGGGCATCCCAAACTGCGGCCCCCCAAGCTGTTGGGAAAAACCTCCAATTTTCCCAAACCTTTCCCCCTGTTATAGATGATAAAAATTTCATAATGGGAGTGGTAGTTTCCCAAACAGCGGAGGGCCGCAGTTTGAGGGGGCCTGCCTTCCCCTATAAAAACCACACAAAAAAAAGAGGAGTTTTTAAATACCATGGAGGAGGGAAAAGGAACCATATTTTTACACACTTTTTTTACCAACCCGCAAAACAAAATACATAATATTTATATTTTAAAATTTTATAATATATATAAAAAAACAATTTTTATACCTCAACCGCCCCACCCGCGCCGGTTCCACGCCCCTTTTTGGAAATTTTCAAAATGGGTTCCAAACCCTAAGCCCTGTCCCCGGGCCTTGTTTTTCCGGGGGACCCAGGCTGTGTCTTAAAGAGAACCTTTAAAAAAGGTTGGCCCCCCTTGCTGGGGGCAGCACAAGCCAGTTCAAAACCTGCTTTTCCCCCAGCGCTGTGCCCTTTTTTTCCCTGTAAATGCCGGGTTTTTCTTGTTTTTAAAGGGCCAAATCGAATTTTTTCACCCTGGTCATTCGAAGAGTCCTTCAAAATTTGCCCCGTTTTTTAAAACCCGGGCCCAAAATCGGGAGGCTAGCCCCCCCCCAAACCCAAACCCTGACAAACCTTTTTATTTTGAATGGGTAAAAAAAACATGAGAAAACTGCCCAGGTGGGCGGGGTTTCCCTTTTTGGTGGGCGGGGTTTAAACCCCCGGGGCCTTGAAAAAGGGTTTTAAAGGGGGGTAATCCCTCTAAAATTCCAGAAATCTTACGAATAAGGGACCCACCCCTGGAAACACCCAGGGGGACAACTGGCTTGTGGACGCCCATCAATCTTACAGAAAAAGGGAAAACCAGCGCGGGGAAACCCAAAGAGGTTTTGACACTAGATTGTGCGGCCCTCAGAAAGGGGGCCCAAATCACCTATGTGCCCGGTTTTTTTAAAAAAATCCTAAAAAAAACTCCAGCATTTACAAAATAAGGGCACAGCCCTGGGAAACAGCAGGTCTGACACTAGACTGTGCTCCCCTCAGCAAGGGGGCATCACAAATGTGACAGGTTCCCTTAAAAGACTCACCACTAAAACCGTGAGCCTTCTTGAGTTTTTGTGCCTCTATTTACTGCACAACCTTACCTGTGAGCTTTGCTCTTCTATTGGCCGGGTTTTTAACTGATTAACTATTGGTGCGCCCTCCCTTTCGTGCTATATATTTAATATAATATTATATTATTATATATATATAATATTATATTATATATATATTTTTATATATATTATAATATATATATATATTATTTATATTATAATATAAATATATATATATATAATATTATATATATATTTATATATAATATATAATAATATATAAGATTTATATATAAATTATATATATATATATATATATATATCTCTCAAGTACAATAAAATTTATATGTATTGTAATTATACATATAGATATGTAGGTCCCCTTGTCTGTATATTGTTGAGTGGAGGCCATTTGCATCTTGTATATGTCCTGTATCTTACATCAGCAGAACAATTGGTCTTTTATGCTGATGCAGGAGGTGAGATCACTTCATTGTATCTTCCATCTGCAAACAACTGCTCTGTTGAAGGACTTGCTTGTGATAAGCTGATCTTTGGCACCATCTAGTCTACCTACCCAGTGTGTAGTAATGTGGGGTGTACATAACGGGGGAAGGGGCCAGGACCTATTTCACCTGGATTGTTAAAGATATAAAAAGCCAAACAGAACACTATGTACACCACACGTGAGCAACTTTGGACATCGCTGATGGTACTAGGGCTACCCTGTGCAAAGCAATGCGATAGGTAGGAAGGTAGCAGCCATAATACACAATAGTGCTAAAAGAACATGTGAAAAGCAGCATCTTTTTAATGGGACACTTCCATCAGAAATGAGTATTTTTGATTAGAACAATATTCCTGGAAAACTAATTTTTTTTTAGAATTTTTGCCAATTTTTTTTTTTATTATTTCAGCAGTCCTAGGAAATAATGAGACATGAAATAATGTCCTTCTCTAGCTGAGAAGGCAGACTCATCTTACTTTACTTCAGCTGCTAGCTATATATTACAAATTATATACAGTATCACTACAAATGACATCATGGTTACTCTATTGTTCTCTACGCAGGGATAGATAAGATTAGACTAGACCACAAGCAATGCATGGAAGTAAATTGAGTACCGAAATCTTTTTCTGCACTGGGAAGGTTTTCTTCACACTTATCGGGTTATTGCTGATAATACTGACACTTCTCAGGCCAGAGCCGAACAGAAAAAAAAAATGAACACAAAGCAACCCTCTCACTGAAAGACGGACCACAAAGCAACCCCCACAAAGCAACCCTCTCAATGCTGTGCTATCACATCTCACATAGGAGAAGTCAGAGACAAGCCAGGAAGACATGTACAGTACATAAGGGAACTTTAAAAAATTATATTAAAAAATGTGAAAAGAACATAAAATTTGAAAAGCAAAATGTTTACGGAATTGTCCCTTTAAAGGGGTTTTGCCAAGAAGTGATTTCCTCACCTAACAGGCCGATACTCCCCTCTTGAGCCCTGAGAAAAGGGGCGTTGTGTTCCTGTGTTTAAAAAAAACAAGTACCTCCCCTGTGATGTCATCGCTCCACCTCCCATGCACCTTCCTGATACTCAGTCTCTGTAGTTGAGTAAACATTGTTTGGCTAATCCACAGAGGAGAACTGCATTGTGCACAAGCGCTACGGGTTTTATTTTTCCCTCTTATGTGCTCAGGAGAGAAGATAAGCTCAGCAGGCAGCCTTCTTTCATTCCTTCAGGAGGAACGGCTGCAGGTGGAGAGGGAGGGGGGCTGAGCAGGGAGCGTCTGCGTGTTTACTCAGATAATTACATTACAACCAGTGGATTCTCTATACAAAAGACGCAGGATCTTTCTCCCCAGTCCCTTCAATGCTAGTTCATGTTCTCTGCCATCAGATAAGAAGTGCAAACAACGCAAGTGCGGCCAAATCAGCTCCTGGTCGTGTCTAATGTAAACTGTCAGGAAACCAAGGGCATGTAAGGAAGGCTGTAGCTCTCACAGGCTTCACTTTTTTTGATGACATATATTTAGAAAAGTGATTAAATACCCATTTTGGAAGATCCCACGTCAACATTACATCGTGGCAAAACCCCTTTAACATCCTTTGCATTTCAGTTCCTCATCACTTCAAGACCTCTGCTTGCTGTCAATAAATAGGGATGCTCTGATGTACGTGCAGAGGTTTAAAACCTAAACGGGTGAGTGTTTGTTATAAACATATTACGGTTTTTTGGGAATATCTTAAGGATATGGAATCAATATTAGATTGGGGAAGTCTAACGACCAAGACCCCAACATCACCCTTTAATCAGACGTGGCATCACGTCATTGCTTACTAGCTACAGCGCCATACTTTTAGTAGTGGCTGTGCCTGGTACTGCAATCCAATCAAATTGAAATGGAAGCAGCACAAGTGCCAAGACTGTAGGGAGCAATGAAGGGGACAAGCACTCACCGGTGCAGAGTCAGACCCCCAGCAATAGGATACTCATGGCCTGTCCCAGAGATACAAGTCCTGAACAAGCCCTTTAAACACTATGGACTCCAAATTCATCATACACTGTAACAAGCTACCAGAAAGATGTGTGCTGCTGCCACTGTAGCAAACTCTCAGCTGCGAGAAAACCATATGGATGCAAACAAGCCTGGTCCATTCTCCTGCAATCAGACAGCTTTACATTTTAAGAAATACTTGAAGGAGTTCTGCATCTTCGTGGCCACAGTAAATAGTGCGATCTGATCTCCCTGAGTCTATATAGTTATATACATCCCCCTGTAGTGACATGTGATGTATGGAGTCTATATAGTTATATACATCCCCCTGCAGTGATATGTGATGTATGGAGTCTATATAGTTATATACATCCCCCTGTAGTGATATGTGATGTATGGAGTCTATATAGTTATATACATCCCCCTGTAGTGATATGTGATGTATGGAGTCTATATAGTTATATACATCCCCGGTAGTGACATGTGATG
This sequence comes from Phyllomedusa bahiana, assembly GCA_025379985.1. Lineage (NCBI taxonomy): Eukaryota > Metazoa > Chordata > Amphibia > Anura > Hylidae > Phyllomedusa > Phyllomedusa bahiana. The sequence continues at coordinate 18,432 of JAODAL010027167.1, read as the reverse complement.
TATGGAGTCTATATAGTTATATACATCCCCCTGTAGTGATATGTGATGTATGGCGTCTATATAGTATATACATCCACTTGTAGTGATATATGATGGACTGTATACAATGTATGGAGTCTATATAGTATATACATCTCCCTGTAGTGATACATGATGGATTGTATACAATGTATGGAGTCTATATAGTTATATACATCCCCCTGTAGTGATGTGTGATGTATGGAGTCTATATAGTTATATACATCCCCTGTAGTGACATGTGATGGGCAGTATATGATGTATGGAGTCTATATAGTTCTATACGTCCCCCTGTAGTGATATGTGATGGACTGTATACAATGCATGGAGTCTATATAGTTATATACATCCCCCTGTAGTGATATGTGATGGACTGTATACAATGTATGGAGTCTATATAGTTATATACATCCCCCTGTAGTGATATGTGATGTATGGAGTCTATATAGTTATATACATCCCCCTGATGGAGTGGTCTTGTTCTGCCCCAAGTTCTGCAGCACAGCACAGGACCGGTGATTCCCCTATAGAAACGCACAGGACCGGCGATTCCCCTATAGTAACGCTCAGGACCGGCGATTCCCCTATAGTAACGCACAGGACCGGAGATTCCCCTATAGTAACGCACAGGACCGGCGATTCCCCTATAGTAACGCACAGGACCGGCGATTCCCCTATAGTAACGCACAGGACCGGCGATTCCCCTATAGTAACGCTCAGGACCGGCGATTCCCCTATAGTAACGCACAGGACCGGTGATCCCCCTATAGTAACGCACAGGACCGGTGATCCCCCTATAGTAACGCACAGGACCGGCGATTCCCCTATAGTAACGCACAGGACCGGTGATCCCCCTATAGTAACGCACAGGACCGGCGATTCCCCTATAGTAACGCACAGGACCGGCGATTCCCCTATAGTAACGCACAGGACCGGCGATTCCCCTATAGTAACGCACAGGACCGGCGATTCCCCTATAGTAACGCTCAGGACCGGCGCTTCCCCTTTTGTAACGCACAGGACCGGCGATTCCCCTATAGTAACGCTCAGGACCGGCGATTCCCCTATAGTAACGCTCAGGACCGGTGATTCCCCTAGAGTAACGCTCAGGACCGGTGCTTCCCCGATAGTAACGCACCGGACCGGTGATTCCCCTCTAGTAACGCACAGGACCGGCGATTCCCCTATAGTAACGCACAGGACCGGCGATTCCCCTATAGTAACGCACAGGACCGGTGATTCCCCTATAGTAACGCACAGGACCGGTGATTCCCCTATAGTACAGCACAGGACCTGTGACTCCCCTATAGTAACGCACAGGACCGGTGATTCCCCTATAGTAACGCTCAGGACCGGCGATTCCCCTATAGTAACGCACAGGACCGGTGATTCCCCTATAGTAACGCACAGGACCGGCGATTCCCCTAGAGTATCGCTCAGGAGCTGTGATTCCCCTATAGTAACGAACAGGACCGGTGATTCCCCTATAGTACAGCACAGGACCGGTGATTCCCCTATAGTAACGCTCAGGACCGGCGATTCCCCTATAGTAACGCTCAGCACACTTGGCGCAGTTCGGGCACTCACCTCCCGGTAGCCCGGGTCTGTCGGGTTGAAGTCGCTGCTCCGGGGTTTCAGGGACAGCTCCAGGTGCGGGATGTTGTGCAGCCAGTAAACCCACCAGGGAGTGATGTATTCCACGCGTGCAGCCGCCATCCCCCCGCTGATCTCCCCGGGACCGGAGCTCACATCCCCGGCGCTGCCGGACACTGACTGACGGAGAGGACGGGAGGCGGCGCGCAGCGCGTACCAAGAGGGAGGGGTGGAGGGGGCGGGACCGCGCAGCGCGTACCAAGAGGGAGGGGGCGGGACCGCGCAGCGCGTACCAAGAGGGAGGGGTGGAGGGGGCGTGACCGCGCAGCGCGTACCAAGAGGGAGGGGTGGAGGGGGCGGGACCGCGCAGCGCGTACCAAGAGGGAGGGGTGGAGGGGGCGGGACCGCGCAGCGCGTACCAAGAGGGAGGGGTGGAGGGGGCGGGGCCGCGCAGCGCGTACCACGTGGGAGGGGGCGGGACCGCGTAGCGCATACCAAGAGGGAGGGATGAAGGGGCGGGACCGCGCAGCGCGTACAGAGAGGGAGGGGGGAGGGGGCGTGACCGCGCAGCGCGTACCAAGTGGGAGGGATGGAGGGGCGTGACCGCGCAGCGCGTACCAAGAGGGAGTCGTGGAGGGGGCGTGACCGCGCAGCGCGTACCAAGTAGGAGGGGTGGAGGGGGCGGGACCTCGCAGCGCTTACCAAAAGGGAGGGGTGGAGGGGGCGGGACCGCACAGCGCGTACCAAGAGGGAGGGATGGAGGGGGCGTGATCCCGCAGCGCGTATCAAGAGGGTGGTATGGAGGGGGCGTGACCGCGCAGCGCATACCAAGTAGGAAGGGTGGAGGGGGCGTGACCGCGCAGCTCGTACCAAGAGGGAGGAGTGGAGGGGGGCCCCGGGCCCGGCAAAAAAAAAAGGGGGGGGGGGGGGGCCCCAAAGGGGGGGGGGGGGGGGGGGGGCCCCCCCGGGGGTTTTAAAAAGGGGGGGGGGGGGGAAAAAAAAAGGGGAAGGGGGACCCTTCCCCCCGGGGCCAAAAAATTTTTGGGGGCCGGGGGGGGGGCCCCAAAAGGGGGGGGGGGGGGAAAAAGGGGAAAAGGGTTTTTTTTTTTCCCCCCCCCGGGGGCCCCGGGGGGGGGGCCGGGGGGGGGGGGGCCCCCCCGGGTGGGGGGGGGTTTTTTTTAAAAAAGGGGGTAAAGGGGTTTTTAAGGGGGGGCCGGGCCCCCAAAAAAAGGGGAAGGGGGGGAACCCCCCCCAAAGGAGGGGGGGGGGAAAAACCCCAAAAAGGGCCCCCCTTTGGGGGCGGCCCGGGGGAAAAGGGGGGGGGGGTTTCCCCAAAAGGGGGGGGGGGGGGGGGCCCCCCCCGGGGGAAAAAAAAGGGGGGGGCCCGGGGGGGGGGAAAAAAAAAAAGGGGGGGGGGGGGGGGAAAACCCCCGGGGGGGGGGGGTTTAAACCCCCCCTTCCAAGGGGGGTAAGGGGGGGGGGGTTTTCCCCCCTTTTTGGGGGGGGGGGGGTGGCCCCCGGGTGGGGGGGGGGGGGGCCCCCGGGGGGTTTGGAACCCCCCGGGGCCCGGGCCAAAGGGGGGGGGGGGGGCCCCCCCCGGGGGGGGGGGGGGGGGGCCCCGACCGGGGAAAGGGGGGGGGGGGGGGGAAAAACCCCAAAGGGGAAAGGGGGGGGGGGGGGGGGGGGGGTGGGGGGGGGGGGGTTTAAAAAAAGGGGAGGGGGCCCCCCCCGGGGGGGAAAAGGGGGGTTTGGGGGGGGGGGCCCCCGGGGGGGGGGGGTTTGGGGGGGGGAACCAAAGGGGGGGGGGGGGGGGGGCGGGGGGGTGGGGGGGCCCCCCGGGGGGGGGGGGGGGGGGCCCCGGGCCCCCCAAAAAGGGGGGGGGGGGGGGAAAGGGGGGGGGAAAGGGGGGGGGGGGCGGGCCGGGGGAAGGGGGGGGGGGGGGGGGGGGGGGGGGGCCCCCGGGGGGGGGGGGGGGGGGGGGGGGGGAAAAAGGGGGGGGAAAAAAGGGGGGCGTCCCCGGGGGGGGGAAAGGAGGGGGGGGGGCCCCCGGGGGGGGGAGGGGAGGGGGGGGGGGGAAAAAGGGGGGGGGGGGGGGGGGGGGAACCCGGGGGGGGGGGGTTTTGGGGAAGGGGGGGGGGGGGCCCCCCCGGGGGGGGGGGGGTTTTTTTTTTCCCGGGGGGGGGGGGTTTTTTTTTTTTTCCCCGGGGGTTTTTAAAGAAAAAGGGGGGGGGCCGGGGGGGGCCCCCCCCCCAAAGGGGGGGGGGCCGGAAGGGTTTTAAAAAAATTTTTTTGGGGGTTTCCACCCCCTTGGGAAAAAACCCCAAAAAAAAAAACCGGGGGGGAAAAAAAAGGGGGGGGGGGGGGCCCCCCCCCCAAAAAAAAAGGGGGGGGGGGGCCCCCCAACCCAAAAAAAGGGGGGCCCCTTTAATTTTTTTTGGGGGGGGGGGGGGGGGGAAAAGGGGAGGGGGGAAAAAAAAAACCCCCTTTTTTTGGGGGGTGGGGGGCGTTTTTTTTTTTGGGCCCCACCCGGAAATTTGGGGGAAGGGGGCCCCCGGGGGCCCCAAAAAAAGGGGTTTCCCCCCCCTTTTAAAAAGGGGGGGTTGGGGGGGCAAAAAAGGGGGGGGGGGGAAAACCCCCCCAAAAAAAAAGGGGGGAAAGGGGGCAACAAAAAAGGGGGGGCCCCCGAAGGGGGGGGGGGGGGTTTTGGGGGGCCCCCGGGGCCCCCGGGGGGGGGGAAGGAAGGGGGGGTTTTGGGGGGGCCAAAAGGGGGGGGGGGGGGCCCCCCAAAGGGGAAAAAGGGGGTTTTGGGGCCCGGGGGGGGGGGCCAGGGGGAAAGGGGGGGGGGGGTTTTTTTGGGGGGGGGGGGGGGGGGGGCCCGGGGGGGGGGAAAAAAGGGGGTTTTGGGGGGGGGCAGGGGGGGGAAAAGGGGGGGGGGGGGGCCCCCCCCGGGGGTAAAAGGGGGGGGGGGGGGGGGGGGGGGGGGGGGGGGGGGGGAAAAGGGGGGAAAAAAAAAAGGGGGGGGGGCGGGGGGGGCCCCAAAGGGGGGGGGGGGGGAAAAAAAACCCCAAAGAGGGGGGGGGGGGGGGGGGCCCCCCGGGGAAGGGGGGGTTGGGGGGGGGGGTTTTGGGGGGAAAAAGGGGGGGAGGGGGGGTTTTTTAAAAAAAAGGGGGGGGGGCCCCCCCCGGGGGGGGAAGGAGGGTTTGGGGGGGCCCGGGGGTTTGGGGGGGTAGGGGGGGGGCCCGGGGGTTAAAGGGGGGGGGAAAAAGGGGGGAAAAAGGGGGGGGAAAAGGGGGAATGGGGGGGGGGGAAAGGGGGAAAAGGGGGGGGGGGGGGGGAAAGGGGGGGGGGGAAAGGGGGGGGGGGGGGTTCCCCCCGGGGGGGGAAGGGGGGGGGGGGGCGGCCCCGGCAGGGGGGGGGGGGGGGGGGGAAAGGGGGGGGGGGGGGGGAAAAAAAAATTTTTAAAAGGGGGGGGGGGGGTTTTTCCCCCCCCCCCCCCGGGGGGGGGGGGGGCCCCGGGGGCCCCCCCGGGGGGGGGGGGGGAACCCCCCCCGGGGGGGGGGGGGGGCCCGGCGCCCCCCCCCCGGGGGGGAAAAAGGGGGGGGGAAATTCCCCGGGGTAAAAAAAGGGGGGGGTTAAAAACCCCCCAAAGGGGGGAAAAAAGGGGGCCCCCCCCCCAAAAGGGGGGGGGGGGGGGAAATTTTTTTCCAAGGGGGAAAAAAAGGGGCCCGGGGGAAGATGGGGGGGGGGGGGCCAAAGGGAAAAGTGGGGGGGTTTAAAAAAAAAAAAGGGGGGGGGTGGGGGGGGGGAAAAAGGGGGGGGGAAAAAAGGGGGGGGGGAAAAAGGGGGGGGGTTATTGGGGGGGTTTTTTTGGGGGGGGGGGCCGCCCCGGGGGAAATGGGGGGTTTTTCCCCCCCCAAAAAAGGGGGGGGGGGGGCCCCCAAATTTGGGGGAAATTTGGAGGGGGGGGGGGGCCCCCCAAAAAAAGGGAGGGGGGGGGGGCCTTTAAAAGGGCCTTGGGGGGGTTTTTTTGGGGGGGGGGGGGGGGGGGGGGGGGGGGCCCCGGAAAAAAGGGAGGGGGGGGGTTTTGGGGGGTTTGGGGGTTTTTTTTTTAAAAAAAAAAAAAATTTTTTTTTAAAAAATTTTTTCCCCCCCCGGGGAATATAAAAATTTTTTAAAATTTTCCTTCCCCCTTTTTGGGCCGGGTTTTTTTTAAAAAAAAAGGGGGGGGAAAAAAAAACCCCCCCCCCCCAAAAAAAAAATTTTTTTTCCCCCCCCTGTCCCCCCCAAATACCCTTAAAAAGGGGAAAAAAAACCCCCTTTAAATCATGTGACCACGAGGTCAGTGACCAAATTGGGCCCATTAGGAACCCCAAACAGGGGGGATAAAAAAATTTTAATCAGGGGGGCACTTTAAAAAAAACCCCCGGAAAACCATATTTAAAAATCAAGGGGGTTTTTAAAAAAAATGGCAGGCCCCAGGAAAAAAAATCAAACCACGGGTTTAATCCCCGGGGAAAGGAAAAACCAAAACCCGGGGCCATGAAAAAATTTTTAGAAAACCTTTTTCCCCTAGAAACCCAAAATAGGAAAAACCCCAAAGCAACCAACAGAGCCCCTAAAAAAAAACAGAAACCCTTTAAAAACCACTCAGAGCCCATAGCAACCACTCAGAGCCCATAGCAACCACTCAGAGCCCACAGCGACCAATCAGAGACCACGGCAACCAATCAGAGCCGATGGCAACCAATCAGAGCTCATGGCAACCAATCAAAGACCATGGCAACCAATCAGAATTCATAGTAACCAGAGCCCATAGCAACCACTCAGAGCCCATAGCAACCCAACTCAGACCATAGCAACACTCAGGGCTCATAGCAACCAATCAGTGCCCAGCGACCAATCAGAGCCCATGGCAACCAATCAGAGCCCATAGCAACCAATCAGAGCCCATAGCAACCAATCAGAGCCCATAGCAACCAATCAGAACTCAACAATTTTTCCAGAGCAGTATATGAAATGAAAGCTGAGCTCTAATTGGTTACTATGGGCTCTGATTGGTTGCTATGAGCCGATTGGTTGCTATGGTCTCTGATTGGTTGTTATGGGTTCTGATTATTTACTATGGGCTCTTTTTGGTTACGATCAGCTCTGATTGGTTGCTATGGGCTCTGATCGGTCGCTATGAGCTTGATTGGTTATGGCTATATGCAGGCTCTGATCGGTCGCTTGGGCTTGATCGTCGCTATGAGCTCTGATTGGCGTATGGCTGCGGTCGACTAGGGCTCTGATTGGTTGCTACAGCAACAAAGACAGTCTTACTATTAGACAGTTTTCATACAAGATCCCCTTGTAGTTCCCTAATAGGGTGTATGATTGGGGGTGTCCTAAAGAACCCCTTCACAATAACACCCATGAGAACGTTGGGTTGCTATTCTTCGGACTGAACGGCTGCTGCGGCCCCAGGGTGGTCTGAGTTGGTGATGGGGGGGCCGTCCCAGTCCTTACTATGATAAAAGAATGTGGAAAATGACATTACCGCCATTGTGTCTTTCTTTGCAGAGTGTTTTGATGGTAAAGCCTGAATAATCCGGGCGCACTGATACGGTAACACAGGACGCTTTGTGGCGCTGCTGCGTGTGCACCCATGCTGTGTCCTGTTGTCCAGTCACATGGACCTCTCTCCGACGTCCCTCATCAAAGTCACAGGACTGTAATCAGGCCCATAATTATATCTGAACTTCTTCCCCCTTTGCTGTGGAACGGGTTTCCTGTTATCCCCACAATATTAATGAGATCCTCGCTCCATTCATTTGTGTGACTCACCCCGGCCTCCCATACATCATTAAGATGCTACCGCGCTCCAAAAAAAACGGGGCGAATAACAGCCCCCCAAATTGCGGAGAGCCCGGGATGAATTTTACCGTCCCAAAAGTTACATCCCCCTTACTGTGGGCCCCTGGGGATGGGGGCCCCCCCAAATTTTAAAAATTCTAGGTTCAGGGAAAACAGAAAAAAAAATTTAATTCCCTCGTCATTTAAAATTTTTTCCTCATCTGGGGTAAAAAGGCAGGCCCTTTTTCAAGAGAAAACCGGGTTGAACAAAAGGCGTGCGTAAAAAGCATTTATCGGCCCGGGGTGCCGGGATTTGGGTTTTCTTGGGGCCCACCATTTGGAGTTGTTTCGGGGGCCCCCCAAAGGGGGAGTTTGATTCTTGGGGGCCCCCCAAGTGGAGATAAACCCTTTGGGCCCCCCCATTGGAAAAGATTTTTTGGGGCCCCCAAACCAGTGGAGATGTTTCGGGGGCCCACCAGGGGAAGGGAAATTTTGGGGCCCCCCCGTGGATTTAAAAATTCTTGGGGCCCCCCCAGGGGAGATGTTTTTTGGGCCCCAACCAGTGGAGATGATTTTTGGGGCCCCCCCAGGGGAGATGATTCTTGTGGCCCCACCAGGGGGAAGTTGTTTCTTGGGGAAACCATGGAGTTGATTTTGGGGCCCCCCAGTGGGATGATTTTTTTGGGCCCCCCCCGTGGAGAGATTTTTGGGGGCCCACCCTGGAGATGTTTCCCTTGGGGCCCCACCAGTGGAGTTGATTCTTGGGGCCCACCAGTGGATTTTGATTTCTTGGGGCCCCCCCAGGGGAGATGATTTTTGTGGCCCACCGGGGGTTTTGTTTCCCTTGGGGCCCCCCAGGGGAGTTTGTTTCTTGGGGCCCCCACCAGTGGAGTTGATTTTTTTGGGGGCCCCCAAAGGGGAGATGATTTTGGGGAAAACCCCAGGGGGAGATAAATTTTGGGGCCCAAACCCTTTGGAGCTGAGCCCGGGGGCCCCCCCGTGGAGGGGATTCCCGGGGGGCCACCCGGGGAAAGCGGTTTCCCCGGGGGGGCCCCCCCCTTTGGAGCGGTTTCCCGGGGGGGCCCAAACCCGTGGAGCGGTTTTCCGGGGGGGCCCCCCCTTGGGGGCGGTTTCCCCGGGGGGGCCCACCCGTGGAGCGGATTCCCGGGGGGCCCACCCGTGGAGCGGATTCCCGGGGGGCCCACCCGTGGAGATTATATTGGTTGCCTAATCTACAGCTACTGTACATGACTGCACATTCCTCCCAAGCCTGTTGCTTTCTGCCTCTATTTCTCTGCCTTTATTCCTAAAAAAGTCCACCAGGCTTTTCCCCGTTCCTCTAGGGGGCCGACTGGGGCCGCACAGGGCCCAAAAATGTCATCGTTGTCTTTTCCCCCCTTTTAAAAAACTTCCTAAGTGCTGTCAGCTACAGTGCCCCCCATGCAATTACTCCCCTACTAGTACCACTCACAATACTTCCCTTATGGGTATCCCAGGGCCCGCCCCAAATATCTAGATGGAACGAAACTGGGGAGGGCAAGAAAATAAATTCCCTTACGGGCGGGAGCTAAAAATTTGGGAGGCTTCAAGGCTCCAAAGCAGAAAGTGTAAAAGAGCCCACACCTTTTCTATGTTCACCATTGTTTGGTGCAACAGCCATCTCCCCCCCCCCCCCCCCCCCCCCCCTTTTTTGTTTCCACTATGGCTGTGCCTATGAATACCGATATAGCTGAAAAAAAAAAAACAGACACCTCCTGAAAATGTCTTCGGGGGAAATTTTTTCCTTTAAATTTCACTCTTTGTGTGTTTCCTTTTTACCGTCCTTCCAGCTAGCAAATAAGACGAGCAGAGAGAAAGGGGAGGGGCGGGACGGTAACCAGAAAAACCCTGGTGAACTCGAGCAGAGAGAGAAGGGGAAAAGCGGGCCCGGAAAAACCAGAGAAACCTGTGTGCCTCAGAGCAGAGAAGAAGGGGGGGAGCAGGTGGAACCCAAAGAAAACCCTTGGTGCACTCAGAGCAATAAGACAGAGCGAGAGGGGAAGGGGAGAGCAGGCGGAAAACCAGAAAAAACCTGTTTGCACTAGAGCAGAGAGAAAAGGGGAAAAGGGGCAAAAGGGGAAAACCGGGAAAAACCTGTGTGCACTCAGAGCAAAAGGGGAAAAAGTGGGGGGAGCGGGATGGAAAACCAGAGAACCTGTGTGCACTCAAACAGAGAGAAAAGGGGGAAAAGGGGGCAAAAAACGGTAACCAGAAAAACCTTTTGTGAATTTTCAGAGCAGAGAGAAAAGGGGGGAGCGGGAGGGGAAACCAGAAAGCCGGGTGTGCACCAGAAAAAGGGGAGAAGGGGGAGCAGGCCCAGAAACCGGGAGCAACCGGGGGTGCACTCAGAGCGAGAGGAAGGGGGAAACCCCGGACGGTAACCTAAAAAAACCGGGTGTCCCAATGAGGGCAGAAAAAGACAAAACGGGAAGAAAGGGGAGGCAGGACGGTAACCAGAAAACCCTGTGTGCCTCAGAGCAGAGAGAGAAGAGGAAAAGCGGGAAAGGGTTTCCCCTAGAAAAAACCTGTGTGCATTTGAGGGCAGATAAGACGAGAAAAGAAGGGGAGAGCAGGAACGGTAACCAAGAAACCGGGTGTGCACCAGAGCAGATAAACAGAGAAAGAGAGAAAAAGGGGGAAAGAGCAGGAAGGTAACCAGAAAAACCCCTGTGTGCACTCAAGCAGAGAGAAAAGGGGGAAAAGCATAAAAGGGGTAACCAGGGGAAACCTGTGTGCACTCAGAGCAGGGGAGAGAACGAAGAGGGGAAACGGAAAACCCCAGAGAAACCGGGTTTTGAAATCTAAAAGCAAAATAAGACAGAGCAGAGAGAGAAGGGAAGAGCGGGAAACGGTAACCAGAAAAACCTTTGTGTGCACTAAACCCGGAAAAAGGAGCAGATGAGAAGGGGGGGAGACAAGCTGGTAACCAGAAAAACCCGTGTGCACTCAGAGCAGAAGAGAAGGGGAGAGCGGGGAGGGTAACCAAAAAAACTGGGGCCCTTCAGAGCAATAAGACAGGGGCAGATAGAGAAGGGGAGAGGGGGGAAAACGGAAAACCTAGAAAAAACCTGTTTTCACTCAAGCGATAAGACAGAGCAAGAGAGAAGGGAGAGCGGGAAGGGAAAACCAGAGAAAACCTGTGTGCCCCCGAGAAAGAAAAGGAGCAAGAGAAAAGGAAAGGGGGGGAAAGGGACGGAAACCCAGAAAAACCTGTTTTTGAAACCAAACCCAATAAGAGAGCGGGAGGGGAGAAGGGAGAGCAGACTGGTAACCAGGGGGAAACCTGTGTGCACTCAGAGAAAATTAAGACAGACCCGGGAGAGAGAAGAGGAGAGGGGACAAAAACCCCTTGGGAAAAAACCTGTGTGCAATGAGGGCAGAAAAGGGGACAGGGGCGGAGGGGGAAGGCGGTAACCAGAAAAACCCTGTGTGCACTCAACAATAAGACAGAAAAAGGGGAAAAGGGAAAAACCCGGACGGTAACCAGAGAAGCCTGTGGGGTACTCAGAGCGAGGAGAAAGAGGAGAGCAGGACGGTAACCAGAGAAGCCTGTGTGTACTCAGAGCGGAGAGGGAAGGGGAGAGCGGGGACGGTTTAACCAGAGAACCCTGTGTTCCCTCAAAGCAGAGAGAGAAGGGGGGGAGGGGAAACGGAAAACCAAGAACCCCGGTTTTTGTACTCAGAGCAAGAGAAAAAAGGGAGAGCGGGAAAGGAAAACCTAAGAAAAATGTTTTGCATGGGGGCCCAGATAAAAACGGAAAAGAGAGGAAGGGGAGCAGGATGGTAACCAAGAAAAACCCTTGTGCACTCAGAGCAGATAAAAAAAGGCAGAAGAAAATGGGGGGAGCAGGATGGAAACCCCTAGAGAAAACCTGGGGGTGCACCCCGAGCAATAAGACAAAAGCAAGAGAAGGGGGGGAGGCAGGGGGGAAACCCCAGAAAAAACTTTTTCACCCCAGAGCAGATAAGCCCAAAAACAGAGAGAGAAGAGGAGGCAGGGGGGTTTAAAACCGGGAGAAACCTGTTTTCATTTCAGAGCAATAAGACGAGCAGGAGAAAAAGGGGGAGAGAAAGCGGGAAAAACCCAGAGAAACCTGTGTGCCTCTAGCAGAGAAAAAAGGGGGGGGGAGCGGGATGGTAACCGAAAAGTCTATGTGTACCCCAGAGCAGAGAGAGAAAGAGGAGAGAAAGGAAACCCCGGAAACCTAAGAAACCTGTGGGGGCACTGAGGGCAGATAAGACAGAGCGAGAGAGGGGGGAGAGCAGGATGGTAACCGGGAAAAAACCTGGGGTGCACTCAAGCAGATAAGACAGAGAAGAGAGAAGGGGAGAGCAGGAGGGTAACCTAGAAAAAACCCTGGGGGTCCCAATGGGGCAGATAAGAGCGAGAGAAAGGGGAGAGCAGGACGGTTTAACCAGAAAAACCTGTGTGAAACCCCAGAGCAATAAGACGAGCAGGAGAAAAGGGGAAGACCCGGAAGGTAACCATGGGAAACCTGTGTGCACTAAGCAGAGGGGGGAAAGGGAGAGCAGGACGGTAACCAGAGAAGCCTGGGGTGTATTCAGAGCAGAAAAGGAGAAAGGAGAGCAGGAGGGTTTAACCTAGAAAAAACCTGTGTGAAATCAGGCAGAGAGAAAAGGGGGAAGGCGGGACGGTAACCAGAAAAACCCTGTGGGGCACTCAGAGCAGGAGAGAAGCAAGAGCAGGACGGAAACCCAGAAAAACCCGGGTGTGAAATCAGAGCAGATAAGACAGAGCAGAGAGAGAAGGGAAGGCGGGGACGGAAAACCAGGGGAAAACCTGTGTCACTGGGCGATAAGACAGACCCGAGAGAGAAGGGGAGAGGGGGGAGGGTTAACCTAGAAAAACCTGTGGGGCACCAAAGCAGAGAGAGAAGGGGAGAGCAGGACGGAAACCCAGAAAAACCTTTTGTGTACTAAAGCGAGAGGGGAAGAGGAGAGCAGGACGGGTAACCAGAAAAACCGGGTGTGCACTCAGAGCGGGAGAAGAAGCAAAAAGAGCAGGACAGTAACCGAGAAACCTGTTTGCACTCGGGAGCAAGAGAGAAGCAAAGGGCAGGACAGTAACCAGGGGAAACCGGGTGTGCACTCAAAAGCAGATAAACAGAGCAGAGAGAAAGGGGAGGGGGCGGGAAACGGAAAACCAAAAAACCCTGTGGTAAAAAGAGGAGAGAAAAAGGGGAGAGCGGGAGGGGAAACCCAAAGAAACCCTTGTGGAAATTAGAGCGGGGAGAGAAGCGAAGAGAAAGGACAGAAACCCCAGGGGAAACCCTTTTGTGCACTCAAAACAGATAAAGACAGAGAAAAGAAAAGGGGGAGAGCAGGAAGGGGAAACCCTAGAGAAACCTGTGTGCCATCGAGCAGATAAGACAGAGCAGAGAGAGAAGGGAAGAGCAGGACGGAAACCAGAAAAAACCTGTGTGCACTCAAAAAAAAGATAAGACAGAGCAGAGAGGAAGGGGGCGAGCAGGACGGAAAACCAGAAAAACCGGGTTTTGACTCAGAGCAGATAAGACAGAGCGATAGAAAAGGGGAAAACGGGGACGGAACCAGAGAAACCCTGTGGGGCACTCAGAGCAGATAAGACGGGGGCAGAGAAAAGGGGAAAGAGGGGGAGGGTTTAACCAGAAAACCCCTGTGTGTACAAGAGCAGATAAGAGAGAGGAGAAAAAGGGGAGAGAAAGGAGGGAAACCCGAGAAACCTTGTGATCAGAGTAGAAAAAGACAAGCAGAGAGGAAAAGGGGGAGGAAAGGAGGGTTTAACCAAAAAAAACCTGTGTGCACTCAGAAAAGATAAGAGAGCAGAGAGAGAAGGGGAGAGCGGGACGGTAACCAGAGAACCTTTGTGTGCTTTTCAGGGGAAAAGATAAGACAAAGAGAGAAAAGGGGAGAGGGCAGGAGGGGGTAACCTAAAGAAACCTGTGTGCCCCTCAGAGCAGATAAAAGCAGAAAGGGGAGAGGGGGAGCAGAGGGGTAACCAGAAAAACCTATTTTCACTCAGAGAGATAAGAAGGGGCAGGGGAGAAAAGGGGGGAGAGCAGGACGGTTAAATAGAGAAACCTGTGTCCCCCACTCATAAAAGGAAAAGGACAGAACAGAGAGAGAAGGGGGGAGCAGGACGGTAACCAAAAAAACTGTGTGCACCAGGAAAGAAAAGACAGGCAAGAAAGAAGAGGAAGCAGGAGGGAAAACCAAGAAACCTGTTTTTACACTCAAGCAGAAGAGGAAGGGAGAGCAGGACGGAAAACCAGAAAAACCTGTGTCCCACTCAGAGCAGGGAGAAGGGGGGGGCGGGAAACGGAAACCCTAGAAAAACCCCCTTTTTGGGGCACTCAACCCGGGAAGAAAAAGGGTGAGAGAAAGGAAGGTAACCGGGAAAAACCTGTGGGGCCCCAAAGAGCAGAAGAGAAGGGGAAAAACCCGGGAAATGGTAACCTAAAAGAAACCTGGGGTGCACTCAGAGAAGAGAGAGAAGGGGAGAGCAGGACGGTAACTAGAAAAAACCCGGGGGGTTTTTTCTAGAGGAAAAGGGGGCCCCAAAAGCAGAGAGAAAAAGGGGGGGGGAGAGCGGGGAGGGTTTAACCAAAAAACCCCCGGTGTTGATCAAGCACATAAAACCCAAGCAGAGAGAGAAGGGGAGAGCAGGAGGGTTTAAACCTAGGGGAAACCTGTGTGCACTCTAAAGAGAAAAAAGACAAGCAGAGAGAAAAAGGGGAGAGGGAAGGCGGAAAACCAGGGGAAAACCTGTGGCAATCAACAAAGAGAGAAAGGGGAAAAGCGGGAGGGAAAAACCGGGAAAAAAACCCCCGGGTGGTGCATTTCAGGGGCTAAATAAAATTTCTTTTTCTCCTCAACAAACTAAAAAAAAAAAAAAAAAGCATTATAAGGGAAAAAAAGTTTTCCCTTTTTACTGCTCCCACATGTTTAAAATTTAAATTTTTTTTAGTGAGAAAACTCTTTTTAAAAAAAAATATAAAAAACTTTTGTCTAAAAAACCTGGTGACCAAAAAAAATTTTATATTTCCCAAAACACATATAACACTCCCCTTTGTCTTTGGCCCATCAGACCTCTCCTTAGAGTTCCTTAGATCTTCTCTAAAACCTAAACCCATAATCCCCCAAAAAACCCTTTGCAGTTTTTTAGCAGGGGCAGGAAACATGCCAAGCAATTAGCCTCCGGGCCCCCACTCAAAGGGGGCTTTCCCAAAAAACCCTTTTTGGGCACATCAGGGGTATTTGTGCCCTGGGGGGTTTATCCCCCAAAGGTGCGCCTCTGGGTTTCCCTTTTTTTTTTTGGGAAAACCCGGGGCTGCTTTATCGGGGAGAGGAACAGGGGCTGAAATCCGTTTTTTTTAGCAATTAAAGGGACTCGGTTTCCAGACTCCAGATTAAAGACTTTCATCTTGCTTTAGCAGATACATGCTAATTTTATAGAGCTTTCTTCAGTCACACACCATGCATGCTGCAGTATATTGGCAGGGGAAGGACTCTCCTCTTTTTTGGGGACTTTTTGCTACTCCTGGCAGCACGATCCACCCAGGCAGCTCTAAACATGAGAACATGTGGGATTACAGGTTCATGTGTGTAGTGGGAAAGGAGAACGTGGATTTACATCAGCTTGTTCATACCCAGCCCCCCAATCCATTGGGCTTTAGCATGCAGCGTCATGGGGGGCCCTTTAAACGGTTTTCCCCCTTACAAAGGAAATTTAAATTTCAACATGTAGGGAACAATAAAAGGGAGACCCTTTTTTCCAAAAATACTGTGTTGTTCATTTTTTTTTTTTTTTAAGGAGCAAAAAGTGATTTTTATCAACCCTTTTGTGTTCTCTGGTTCCCCAAGTGACCGACCTGTTAATTTCTTTCCCCAGCTGCTTTTTTGTTCAAAACTGATAGCAGGGGGTGAATCATCACACAGGGGCCTGGCCAGCGTGAGAGTCATGTGTTATTATTCTTTCAGACAAAAGAAAACTAATTTTTAAAACTGTTTACCCTTTGCTCAGAAAACTTACCCTGCCTCAGAGAAGGGAATTTATCTAATCAAAACTTTATAAAAATAATAAACAAGAAGTTGAAATTTCACAGAAACTTTTATGCTAATTTTCAGACAACCCTTGGGCCGGAAGTGGGCAGAGCAAAACAGCAAAATTTTTTAATTTTATGGAAAAAAACCTATGAAAACCCTTTTAGATGAAAAACAACCCCTCTAAAGGGTTTGTTCCACCCCCGGCGGGGGGCGCATACGGGAAAGTGAGCAATAAACCGGGTGTTTTTAAAAAAAATGACAGGGCCCGGGGGCCCAAAATTCAAATTTTTACTTTCCCCCCGGGGCTTAAAACCCCGGAAGAAGTGGGCAGGTCAATTGCCCGGGGCCCCAAGGGTGGGGTTTTGGGAACCCTGTTTTACACGGCTTAAAATGGGGCCCTTTTCGGGCCGTAATTAAAGCGCCCAAGTGCGCCAATTACGGGGGCCCAAAAAAGGCCCCTTCATTAAGGTTTAAATTTACAGTTTCCAAGAAAAACTTTTGGGGTTTCGGCTCCTCTCCCCCCCCGGGGGAAATTCCCCGGGGGGGGAGATAATTCACCTGTCCCCTTTCTAGCGGGGTATACGCCCCGCTTTGCCCGTGGGTAGTCCCATGGGCCCGGGGAAGTGCCGGCCCCCACTCCCTTTCTCCCCCCGCTCCCCCCCCCCGTCCACACGGCGTAAAATTTGGGGGGTAATTAAAGTCCCCCCAAAATTTAAAGGCCCTGTGGGAAAATAGCCTTATATGGCGCCCGGGGGCCCCCAAAAAGGGTATTTAACTCATAGAGGAAAGAAAATTTAAAGTAATTTCAATATTGCAAACACAAATTTTCGCACCAAAATACGCCCTGCAATTACATGTGAACATGCCTAAGAGTGAGGGAGCCCAATCTGTAGTGTGAAAGGTTAATGTGGATTTACATGGGTTTGCTCATAGATATCTTCTATTTCCCCTGAAAGGGTGACCTGGAAAGGGGGTCTTAAAAAAGAGGCCCGCCCCCCCCAAAGGGTACCTGTGCTGCATTTTGGGGTACGAAATTTGGGTTAGGTTATGGAAAGGGGGAGACAAACTCTGGGCATCTGTGTCCAGAGTGGCAATGCCTGGCACCATAATACACTAGATATGGGGCCCTTTCTCTTGTTTATATGCTAAGACAGTAATGGCGAACCTTTAGAGACCGAGTGCCCAAGCTGCGACCGAAATAATCTTAGTTACCGCAAAGTGCGATGACGTCGGCACGAAGCAGGGGGCGACGGGCCCCGAAAAACCCCCAACAATTAATAAGGGATGTGAAAGGCCGCCCCAGCCCATTCCCCGGCCCCTTTTTTCCACTATCCCGGGACCATATTGTGGGATAGTGGGACCAGGTTTTCCAGCAGACAGTTGACAGAATAATACCACAACCCCACGACCAGATATCCCCAAACCACATAGTGACTGATATCACACAACACCAGATATCACCACCACATAGTGACTGAATAATACCGCCACACCATGACCTCATATCACCACCAGATAGTGACTGAATAATACCACAGCGCCAGATATCGCCACCATATAGTGACTGAATAATACCGCCACAACATGACCTCATATCACCACCACATAGTGACTGAATAATACCACAACACCCCATCCACATATCACCACCACATAGTAACTGAATAATACCGCCACACCATGACCTCATATCACCACCACATAGTGACTGAATAATATCTCCACACCATGACCCCCATATCACCACCACAAAGTGACTGAATAATGCCGCCACACCATTACTGAATATAAACCATTGCACTTTGCACACATATAAGAGATAACAGTTAAGGCACATTTAGTGACTCAAAGGTGACGTTTCTCTGATGACTCTTTCAAATTCCGGTTTCTTCTCCATCCGGTTCACACCTTCATGCTGACTTCTCCAGACCAACAATCATCCCTGCAGATTTGGACACAAATATCTTAGAATCCTCACTTCTCCAGCAACTTCTTACTTATAGGTATATAAGTCCCCTCAGGTAGGTGTATAGGTCCCCTCTATTTGACAGGCATATAGATATATGTCCCGCTACTCAGGAAGGTATATAGATAGAGGTCCCCTCAGGCAGACAGGTATATAGAAATAGCTCCCCCACAGGCAGTATACAGCTCCCCCACAGGTAGATATGAGATAAATGGATACATAGATAGATATGAGAGAGATAGGTATATAATCGATATTAGATCAATATGATACATATATAAATATATATATATATATATAAAAAAAATATAATAAATATTTTAATATATATATTAGATACATAGATATGAGATACATAGATAGATATGAGATAGATAGATAGATAGATAGATAGATAGATTATTTAATAGATAGATAGATATGAGATAGATATGAGATAGATAGATAGATAGATAGATAGATAGATAGATATGAGGATAGATAGATGATAGATAGATAGATAGATATGAGATAGATAGATAGATAGATAGATAGATATGAGATAGATAGATAGATAGATATGAGATAGATAGATAGATAGATATGAGATAGATAGATATGAGATAGATAGATATAGATAGATATGAGATAGATAGATAGTATGAGATAGAAAGACAGATAGATATATGAATAGATTAGAGATATAGGAGAATGAATGATTGAGATAGATAAATGAAAGATAGATAGAAAAATAAGAATAGAATGAGATAGATAGATAGATAGACAGATAGAGATAGAAAAAATAATAGATAGATAATATGAGAAAGAAATAATAGAGATAGATAGATAGAGATAGATAAATGGAATAATAAATGAATAGTAGAAAAGACATGAGATGATAGATAAATAAAATGAGAAAAAGTAAAAAGATGAATTTGGGTTAAAAATAAGGGAAAATA
>JAODAL010027166.1:0-55409 GCA_025379985.1 Phyllomedusa bahiana | reverse complement strand
TAAAAAATTTTTCAAAAAAAGGGGGAAAACAAAAAACTGTTAATAAAAAGCTATTGCAATGCAATGTCTACACTAAGTCTGGGTGCACAATATCCAGTACCTTTAAAGAGCTTGTCTGGGGTTCGCCCGCCCCCCCCCCCCCCCACCGCTCCCCTCGTGACTTTACAGGGCTAGATGCGCCTTTAACATCCTCAGCCTAACAACCAACAATCTGCAAATCTCTAATCTACCTAAGTTCTCAGGTTCACATCTAACAGTATAGCTGTCTCTGTGAACAAATAGAACAAGTTCGCTGAGCTGTTTGCTGAGCTGTTTGGACAGAGGCAGAGCGCACATCCTATTCCTATGAGATGCTGACACACACTGAGGCAGAACAGGAAGGGCTGTTCTATGTAAAACGAGGTCATGTGATTTTTCCAGCCAATCGCAACCATACACATCCCAGTCATGACGTCGCACACACAGCTCACCCTGCTCTATTCTCTAAGCTGATTTGCTGGCTGCCAAAATGACAGGAAGCGCCGAAAATGGCGCGATATTAATAGATGATGCACAGATTTTAACCTAAATTATCACGTGATCGAAAAAATCCGATCAACATAAAAACCGTGCCGATTTCAACTTTGTCGATAAAAATCGCTCAACACTATTCACTAGTAACAATGTATCACATAATTTCCAAAACTTCTGCTATGAGGCAATACAACACATGAATTTGAAACAGTAAAAACCTGGTGATGTAATCGTCTTCATTAGAAGATCCAATACATAGTCCGTGCAATAATATCAGCTAATAGCAACAGAGCTGACTAATGCGAGCAGTCAAGTGACGTTTCATTTCGGAAGATAAACTTCCTTTCTCAAGCCTGCAGGAGTCAGATTTAACCACCCTTAAGTTCTTATCTGAGGTCACATGATGTTAAACAACATTTAACTCTTGATTTACCAAAATGACCACTACATTCTTCATTGTTACATCACAAGTAACATCTAAGGTTAACATTTTCATTCAGAACCTCTGGTGCCAGGGATTCCAATCTGTGGATCCAGAAAGCTTTTCTTTTTAGCAATCTATATCTTTGTTAATTTTCATTCCTAACTGAAACCTCTTCTAGCACACATCATCTTAATTCATGCACCTGATGTGACTGTTCTAAAAAATGTCTGGTTATCGCTGTTTCCCCATATAGGTAAGTATCCACATTACTCCTATCACCCAGCGTCTTTTTACTGTATGTACGGATTGAAGATTTATGTTAATTTTTTTGCTGCCTTATAACTCGGTTTGTTTGGCCTACATACATTTTTCTACATAGGCACTTAAGCCTATATACAACGTTTTTACTGATGCAACTGTGAAAACCTCTGATTTTAATTTTATTCCCATGAATTGGATGACTTATATTTGGGCCTTTTATTATAGCGTTACAATTAATGCATGACATACACGGAAACGTTCCACTTCTCTGAGTGCCTAATCTTTGCTGCCTAGTTTGATTTTTTTTTTTAATATCTGATCTCACTATCATCTCTCCCATCGTTCTACCCCATTTAAACACATATCTAGGCCTGTCCCTGAACAAATATCCATACTTCAGATCACTCTGCATTACATGCCAGTACTTATTGATTGTCTTCTTTATCATTATAGAGCAGGGGTGTCAAACTCATTTTCACCAGGGGCCACACGGTGTAACTTAAAGGGCCGCATAATTTTAGAACTGTGTAAATGGAACTTCTCCTTAACTGTTACATTTGTACAGGACTATTAATGTATTCCTATCATACCCTTTTCCCACAAATTTGTTGACAAGTTTATCCATTTGCTCCTTATAGTTAGCATCACTTGAGCATATTCGTCTGGCCCTCATGAACTGGCCTCTGGGTATCTCTAAAAATACTTGTGGGGGGTGGTAGCTAGTTTTTTTCAATACATTGTTTCAGTTCGTGAATTTTGAAAATAAAGTGGTGGACAAACTAGTTCCTTCACCATTTTTCTGGACTTCAACATCCAGGAATTGAATTCTCCTGACATCTTTGTGAAAGGAATATGACACTGATTTAATCAACAAATTTAGTAAGCTCAGATTCCGTACCTTTCCATAGCAGAAACACGTCATCCACGTATCTCTGCCATGTCAAGATATTTTCAAAATGTTTAGATTTTTTATATACTGTTCTTCAAAGTGGGACATAAACAGATTAGCGATACTTGGGGCTGCAGGGGGCCCCATCGATGCCCCCTGCAGCTACAAGTAATATGACTCCCTAAACCTGGAATAATTCTTTTTCAATGTTAATTCTAACAATGTTATTAGGAACCCAATAAATGAGTTGGGTAACTGGAGGTCCAATGCTAGAGCTTCACCTACTGCTATACACGCCTCCTCGTATGGTATGTTAGTAAACAAGCTTTTGACATCTAGTGTACACAACAAAGTGGTTTCCCTGGCATTAAGAGATTGTAAATTTTTAAAAAATTGCCCAGTATCTGAAAGGCACCCTGGTTTCACTTTTACTATTTTTTGCAAATAATTATCAAGAAACACTTGTAAAGGTTCTAAAATGGAACCTATTCTGGAGACAATAGGTCTACACGGAGGTGTATTTAGAGACTTGTGTATTTTTGGTACAAAATATATAATGAGCACTCTTGGGTTTTGCACTTTCAGCATATTCATAATGGTAGTTATATGACCCAGAGCATGAGCCTCCTCAATGACTTTATCAATGACCTTTTTAAACTCTTTAGTGGGGTCAGTTTTTAACTCTTTATATACCAACTGATCAAGTTGTGTGCTAGCTTCTTGTATGTAGTAGGATTTGTCCATGACAACCGTGGTGCTGCCTTTATCAGCTTTCTTAATAACTATGTTAGAGTCCTGTTATAATGGCTTAATTGCCTGTTTTTCACCCGACATCAGGTTGTCATGAACTGATCCGCCACCTTTAGCCCCTTTCCTTTTAACTTCCTCCATCACCATTTTCTGAAACAACTCTAATGCTGGACTTTGCACCACAGGATTAAACTGACTTTTCTTATTTAATTTCTTTGCCATTCTAGATTCTGAGCTCACAACCTATCCCTTCTCTTTACCAAAATACATTTTCAATCTTATATTGCAGCACAATCTATACAAATCCACAGTGAATTGGAAAAAAATCACTATTCTGTACACGGACAAAACTTATCCCCTTGTTAAGTATATTCCTCTGCATAGCAGCCATTTTTTGCGACGATATATTAACCATAAGCTGGTCTTCTTTCAACTCTTCTGCAATTGCTTCTGAGGCCTTTGATCTCCTATGGCTTCTTGTGCCGCTGCTCCTTTCTCCGTACTCGAACCTTCCCCTTCTATAAAAGGAGTGGCTTTGTTTGAGCCCCTCATGTTGGATCTGAGACGCATTTTCCCTTGTGTACTGTCCGTACTTTTGGTGGAACTTTTTGTGGAAGTGTTCAAACGCTGTTGAGTTCTTTCTTGATTACGTAAAAGAGAATAGCTATGATCAGTCTGTGCTGTACATGGGATTTTAATTTATTTCATGATTATTTAGTATGTTAATTTTTACTATTATGTATTTCTAGGTCACCTTCACTCTTGTTTCTGCAAACACATCGAGCACAACTGGTGAATGAACTGGAATATTGCATTGCCTCTGTTCTAGATCATGCATTACAACAACAGTTACTATCAAGGGATGATTATGAAGAAGTTGCCTATGAAGGGGGCCCCAGAAAACAAGTGAGAAAATTATTAGATATACTATATTGTCTCGGAGAAGAAAATGCATCAGTGTTTTGTGAACTCTTTCAGCAAGTGAAAACAACTAGAAAACAACCAACCAATAAAAGTGGTGAGTAAAACTATAAACTGTAATAGAAATGTAAAAAAGCTTTGAAAACAGTTACATGACACAGCATGCATTGTTGGCCTGATAAAGCAGAAAATGGGCAACATGTCCAAAAATTGCCGTCGCCGCGGCAGTTTTTAGGTGCATTTAAATGCATTTAAATAGTGTAAAGTGCTCATGAAAGTACGATCCTTACAAAATCTGGCTTCTGGTATACCTTACATAGTAAACTTAATGCGCCTAATAAGGCGTATTGCGCAATCGAGGTGCATAGCGTAACTTTGCTAGTGTATGTAATGCGCCTATCAAGGCGCATTGCATTACGGAGGCGAATAACGTATCATTACTTGTATATGTAATTTGCCTCAATAGGCGCATTACGTTATGGAGGCGGACAGCGTATCATTGCTACTATATTTAAAGCGCCTTTTTAGGCGCATTAGAATGTGTCGTGCCTGGCGTATAATGCGTCTAGTTTTGGTATATTACAGTTCATTTATATCGAGAATATGGCGTCAAAAGTTTTTTTTTTCCACAAAATACACCAAAACTATGGCTCATTCGTAATGGGACATGTTGCCCACTGTATTTAAGTAACGAGATTCACATATAGAAGTACACCATCCAAACCTTACTGTTTGCCAATTCTATGAACTCAGGCATGAAGAATGCCTGTTAACATGCACTTTGAAGGTGGTAAAAGATTTAGATTGGTCTGTAGATAAAGTTGCATTTCTAGTTTTTAAACAAAAAAATATTCTTTGGTTTTATATAACAATACTGTAAGTGGTGGAATAGGATGGTATATAATGAGGAGCAACTATACTAAAACAAATGGAAAGCTGGTGGTTCAAGTAGTACTCACACATCTATAGAACCTATTTCTGGGTTTCTGCTCATCATCAGTACAGGGTATAGCCCCTCTATCTTTTAGCCAGACAGAATCTTGCTCTATATTGATAGGGCGCAAAAATAGCTGTCTCCAGATCGGAGATTCTTCCTTTTGGCTTGTCTTAAGGTGGTTGTCCAGTTCAAATAAGTTAAATAAATTAAATATTATTAGTGCAAAATAATGCAATAGTGCAAAACTATGCTCACTTTCCTCTGCACCTCCATTCCAGTGCTAGCTCTTACAGGTCTTCTGTTTTCTTCCCTTCTTCTTCCAAATGAGAAGCAACAGGGTCATATGATGGCCACAGTGGTGATGACCATCTCATTCAGAAGAGAACAGTAGGTAAACAGAAGACTGGTAGAGCCAGTGCTGGAACCAGGGCTGGGACAACGGTTAAGCAAAGGTAGATGACCCCTTAGGGTGCCACTTCATCCCAGGCAGGAAAGGGGGCACAAGGAGTTATGGGCACTAGAATAACTTGTCCTTGCCCTGGCTGGAACAGTGGAGTGGAAGAGAGTGAGTATCATTTTTTTTTAAATATTACTTGGCACCAGTAGCTTATTATTCATGTTTTATTTGAAGCAGACAATCCCTTTAAATCCTTAATTTTCAAGCCTCTTTATTAGGTTTGATTTGACTTACAGGAACCTACTTCCAACAGGTGGTACAAGAGTCAGCTTTCTTTCTTCAGAGAGAGAGTTTATTCACATATCCTTTGCATGAGGTCTACATAACTACCTTTATTTAACCCCTTACCACTGCACCCAGTTTTTTTCTTCCTGACAGAGCCCTATTTTTGTCATCTGATATGTGTCATTTTATGTCAGAATAACTTTTTGACATTTTTACCAATCCATGTGATTCAGAGAATGTTTTCTCGTGACACATTGTGATTTAAGTTAGTAAGAAATTTTGGGCCAAAAAATCCTTGTTTATTTGTGAAAAATACCAAAATATTGTGAAAAATATGAATAATGTACCATTTTCTAACTTCAAATATTTCTGCGTGTAAGACAAATAGTTATTCCACTCAAATAGTTTATAATAAGAAAATAAGACATCCTCTGAAAATAAGAGCTAGTGCAATTTTTTTCAAGCTTAGAAATATAAGGCCTCCCCTGAAAATAAGACCTAGCGGCAGTCATTGCTACAAGAGCACCTATCACCTCCACACATATACACACAAGTTGAAATTGTAAGACTTCTCAAATAATGTCATTAACAATTCAGAGAATTTAGCTCAGTTTTACAGGGAGAAGCGTTTTACTTTCACTTTGCAAGTCAGGAGATCCTACAGGAAGCTGTGGAACATACCATCTCTGCAGGGGGAGCTGACTGTATAGCTGCTTGTAAAGGGTGATCTGAGTCTCTCACTACATACACTGCAGGCACAGCACACTTATGAGATAGTGTTACCTGTTGAGGTTACCTGACTGAGGTTACCTGTTGCTTCAGAGTTTGGCTGGTTATGACTGATATTCTTATATGCTGACTATTAAAGACGTTTAAATTTTTAAAACTAAACGTAAAGGGGTAAAAAGCCCCGAAAATGGGCCCAATTTTAATAAGTTTATCCAATTTTCGATAATAGAAAAACCGCCGTAAAACCAAATTAAAAAGCCCTTTTGGGAGAAAAACCAAAAACCTTAAATTCTTACCCCCCAAACGGGGCCCGGGGAGAAGTTTAATTTAAAACACCACAACATAAAAATGGAAACGTGCTACATTCTTAGGCAACACACTTGGGTTTAAAAAAGCCACAAAAAAAAAACTCACAGCCCAAATTCACAAACCCTGCCCCCTTGAAACCCAGCATAAACCCAAAACCCCTTCAAGGACCCCCAAAAAAAAAAGTCCCAAAAAGGGCAGTATGTTTTTGAACCATCATTTTACTTGAACTGGCCCATTGAATAACCCCCTCCGGGAAAACCAGCATTAACCCCAAACCTGAAAAGGGACCCCAAAATTAAAAAGTCCCGGAAAAAGGATTTTTTTCCAACCAAACCTTTTTTATTTTGAACGGGAACCATTACTATATTTTTCCCCCCTGGACCATTGACCTTTAAAACCCTTTTCTGACCCTAAAATTTAAAAAATTTCGGGGAAAAAGGGGGTTCTTTGTCCCCCAAATTTTTAGTTAAAACGGGCCTTTGACTTCCCTTTTCCCGGGGCCCCCCCAAAAAATTGACCAAAAACCTGTCTGCCCCCCCCAAAAATTTAAAAAAGTGCCGGCAAAAAGGAGCCATTAAAACCCCCAAATTTTTTAATTTTTAAAACGGGCCTGACCATCCCTTTCCCCCGGGGCCCCAACAACATAAACCCCCAAAACCCTTTGCATGCCCCCCAAAATTTAAAAAAGGGTCCCAAAAAAAAGGAGCTTTAAAACCAAAACCTTTTTTATTTTTCACGGGAAACATAGACTATACCCCCCCTGGGGGCCCCCGGGAAAATAAACCCCAAAACCTTTTTTTTGACCCACAGATCACAAAGTCCCAAACTATCCCAAAATTTTTTTGGGGCCCGGACTCTCTTTTTAGTAATTTTTTGGTAACTAAACATTTTTTTAACAAAATTTTATTTAGGGAAGTTTTTTTAATTTTTAATTTTAATAATTTCATTTTTTTTTTTTTTTTTTTCAATTTGGATAACATAAAAACCATACCCCCCCCCCTGCATTTTTAAAAAAGGGTTTTTTTTTAAACACTTTAGAGTTTTTTAAATTCTTCCGCAACCCCCATAAAATAATAAAAAGGGTCCAAAATCTTTCCCCAAAAACCTTTTTAAATTTTTAGAAAAAAACATTTCCCCCTCCTGGCTTCTGAGACTGATTAAAATAAATCAATAAAAAGGGTTTTTCATTTTTCCCCCAAAAAACCTTCTTCTTTGTTTTAGGGACGACCCCCTGGAGATAAAAATGATGCGACCCCCATAGTGCCCTTCACCCCAGAAAATTTTAAGCCCCCAAATTTTTAAAAATTTGGGGCCCACCCCCCGGGAAACCTCTTTTTGCCCACTTTTTTTAACCCCTCACAGAAACCCACCTTTTTCAAATCTGTTTTTTTTTAAGAAAAATTTTTAAGCTCTCCTGATTCCCCAAAAAGGGGGTGGGGAGCCAAGTTTTGCCGTCAGCCATCTTTTTAAAACGGGGGGCCAACTGCCAGATTTAAAAAGGGGTTTGGGGGTGAAAACCCAGGCTACGTGCATCTTTTAACACAGTAAAAATTTGCCCTTAAAAACGCAGCAACGAAAACATCCGTGCTGAACAAAGTCCCGGAAGGGGAAAGTTTGGGGAAAAACCTCCACCTTCCTCAAAACCCCTTTCCAAAAACCTGGGAAGCGCTTCCCCCCCCTCCGTAGGGTTTTGGCGGCCCCAATTGACTTAAACTTGGCAATACTGGGGGGTTAACGCTCCTTTTTCCCACCCGTGCCCTTTTTTTTTGGCATATTTTTTTCTCATTTTACTAAACGTTCTGGAGGAAATTGCCCCTCTTTTAACTTTTTTTCCCTCCCCGTGCTCCATACTCCAAAGTCCTCTGAAAAAACCTCATCTGGGCAAGTTTTTTCCCGGGACCTCCCTTGGGACAATTCAGAGGAAAATTTTTTTTCCAGCCCATTTTTTACATGCAATTTTTTTTAGTATTTAATTTCCCCAGAAAAAAAACATTTTTTTAAAAAAAGAGGAATCCCAAACCCTGTCCTTTTTTTCTCTTTTTTTTTAAATTTCATTAAAAGGGTTTTTCCTCAATATAGGGGTTGTTTGCCAAGTTAAAGGGGGTCTTTCAAAAAAACAAATCAATTTTTCAAAAAAAGTCCATTAAAAAGTGTCCCTTTCCTATTTCCGTTTCTTTACCCGCACCCCCACACCCTTGGGCCACTCTTGACAATTGTGAAGAAAAAAATTTTCCCGTTAAAAAAAACATTTTTTTTATAATAGGACCTGTAGTAATAGCTGCATGTCACAGCAAAATGCCCCCCCAAAAAATTTAAAACATGAACCCATGGGGCCCCCTTTTTTTACAATTGTTTAAGAACAAATTTTTCCCCGTTTGAAACAACATTTTCTTATAATAAAGGGCCTGTTTTAAAAACCTTTCATTTTCCCCAGCCCAAAAAGCCCCCCCCAAAAAAACAAAGCATGACCCCTTTAGCACCTTTGGACAATTGTGAAGAACAAAAAGTCCCGTTTAAAAAAACATTTTTTTATAATAGGAAAACCCGTAGTAAATTCGCAATTTTAAAAACACAAGAACCCCCAAAAAAAATTTTAAAAAAAAGCCCCTTTTCCCGCCCCCCTAATTTAAAAAATTTTGATTTAAGAAATGCCACTTAAAAGCCCCCCATTTTTTTTTCCAAAGGACCATAAAAAATAGCTTATTTTCACAGCAACATGAAACCCCCAAAAAAAATTTTAAAAAATCCCTTTTCGCCCCCCATTTAAAAAATTTTGATGGGGAAAAAGCCACTTAGAACCACATTTCGTTCCCCAAAAAACCAAAGATTTAAAAGCTGTATCTCAACAGCAACATGAAAACCCCAAAAAATTAAAAATATGACCTTTTTTCAGCCACTAATTAAAAAAATTGGGGATGGAAAAATGCCATTAAAGCCCCAATTTTTGTTCCCAAAGGGCCCCTGATTTAGCTGTAAAACTCCCCCAGCAAAAAAAGACCCCCCAAAAAAATTTTAAAAACCCGAAATTCCTCCCCACTATTAAAAATTGTGTGGGGAAAAAGCCCCCCTTAGAACCACCTTTTTGTTTCCCCAAAAGGGCCAAAAATTAAGCTTTATCCCCCCAGCAAAAAATGAACCTCAAAAACCAAATGACAAATGCAAAACTTCTAAAGATAAAAGGGGTAAAAGGGAAAAAACGGTGTTTTTTCCCCCTGAAACCTTTTTCTTTCTTTTACAAAATCCCCCCTCACAGCAAAACCACAAAAAAGAAAATGTTTTGGGGAAAAAAGAAAAAAAAATTTCAAATAAAGGAAAAAAATCATTTTTAAAAAAAAAATTTTTAAAGGGGGACCAATTTTTTGTTTGAAAGGAATGTGAAGTAACCAGCAACCAAAAACGGGGGACCCCCCCCGGGGGGAAAAAGGGGGGACAACATCATCGAGATCCATGCCGATTCCTTGATGAAAGTCAAACGATCCACATTATCTGTGGAAACCGATGCTTTTTTTCCCCCCCAATACTCCCCCCCCGGGCTGAAGGTCCCCCTCAATAAAGACGCCCGGGGTGCTGGGCCAAAAGGGCAACACCTCTTTTGGGGGTGGCGAGGGGAGCCCGGGCCATTCCACCCCTTTTTTATACCCCCGAAAAAACCCCAAATTTGGGGCCCCGGAAAAAAATACAAAAAAAAACGGTGTTGAGAAAGAAATAGTCGTACAAACCCTGATCTTAAGCCCCGGGGCTCCGGGTGGGTTTCATTTGGGGCCCTGGGAAATTCATGGCTGGGGAGGTGGAAAAAAAAGATTGCCAGAGTTCACCCAAAAGGCTTTTGGGCCCCCTTGCCTTTTTCCCCCCTGCCGGGCCCCAAAACCGGGTTTTCCCTTTCACCCCAACCTTTTCTTTTTCCCCGTCGCCCGATTTTTTTGTTCCACCGTGACATTTGGGGGAAAAGTGAACATAAACCCAAAAGAAAATTTTCTTGTTATCAATCAGCAAGGTCTCCATTTTTCCCGCATATTACTCCCCCTATTTTGGGGGGGTGGAAGGGAAAAATCTGAGTTTTTTTTAGTACCGGGATCCAGGGGGGTTTTTCCCCCCCATAACTTTTTTTTTTCCCCTTTTGATGGCCCCCAAAAGCGAGGGTCATTTTTTGGGGGAAATGGAGCCCCCCAAGCACTCCATTTTTAAAAAATGGGGGCCCCTTTATTTTTCCCCAAACCTCTGGGTTTGAGGGCACTTGCAAAATGATCTTCCCCCATCTTCCCCTCCACCTCAAAATTCCCCCGGCCCCAAACCCCCTTTCCCCCAAAGGGAGGGAAAGTCGGTAAAAGTCGGGTCAAAAGGGGAAAAACCTCCTCCTCCCCTCCCCTCCGCTTCCCCCCGGGACAGCTTCCAAAAACAGCCTTTACTTTTCCCCCCAAATGATGCAAACCCCCGAAGGGCTGAATTTCCCGCCTGCACTAGCCCTGGACCCCCGAAAACCCCTGGCCCAATTTAAAGACCGAAAAAAATTGAGAAACTGTCGGGCCTTGGGGGAAATTTGACGGGGAGAAAGGTCTTTTCCCCCCATCTGTGGGGCCCCCCTCCCCCCCGTTTTCCCCCGGCCGGGCCTGTTTTTTTTCAAAAAGTGTTTCCAAAAGATCGTTTTTCCCGAACTAAGAAACAATACAATCCCTTTTGCTGACAAGGGGATTGGGCCCCCCACTTTTTTCCCTTTTGGGGGCTTCCTTTTAAAACTGGCAAGGGTGGTGCAAGCCCCCCTTTCCCCCTCTTCCCCCCCGGCTCAACCCCCCCCAGGTCCCCCACCGCTGCTTGGGCCGGCCCCTGTGGGCACTTCTAATGCGAAAAGGGGATTGCGCTGGGTGCCCCAATCGCTGGAGGGATTTTGGAGGGTGGAATTTTCCCCCGGTTGCCCCCTTAAAAAAAGAGACCGTTGCGGGGGGGCCCCAGCTGACGGGGCAACGCAGCCAGGCGGGAACCCAAAACCCGGGGGGCCCAACGGCGAAAGTTGGGGGAACTTAGACTTTCGGGCCCCTTCCCCCACAAAAGTCCAACCCGGTAACTCTTTAGAAATAATTTTTAACCCACAAGGGTTTTATGAAAATTTTGGGCCCGGCAAGGATGGCCCCCAGCCCCACCGCCCTTAAGGGCGGGCCCGCAGATTTTTGCCCCTTATCGCATACCACCCTTTCCCCGGCCCCAAAAAATTTTTTTGTTTACCCAGCCAAACGCTCGGTTCCCCGTTGCGGGAAACCGCCCCCACTCCTTACCCCGTGGGGTGGCGGTTCCCCCCCAAGAAAAATTAAAATTTCCCAAAAAACGGCCCCGCCTTTTTTTTTCTCCGGGACATGAGCCACCAGAAAAACCTTGGGGGAAAGTTTCCCGCCCAACCCTGCGGTTTTAAGAAACAAAGGCCCCCGAGCCAGAGCCCCCGTCACCCCCCAAAAACTTCCCCCCAGGGTCACCCCGTTTTGCCCGGTTTAAAAAAAATAAAGCGGGCCTGGGGCCCCTGCTTAAATATTTCCCAAAGTGGGCGGGTGAGATGGACCTTTTTTAACACAGATGCAGACAAAAGCGCTTGAAATTTTTTTTATGACACAAAGGGTTGGCCCCGGGGAGGGACGGCTTTTTTTTGGGAAAGAAAAAGCCTTGCTCCGGGATTTTGGTTTTGGGGGCAGGGGAAGGGCCATGAAAGTGGCCCTAAACCCCTTTGTGTCCACCAGACGGAAAGGCAACATTTCCCCAAAGGGCCCAAAAACCCCGGGGAAAAGCCGACCCTTCGGCCCTTTTTTTCCTTTGGGGGTGGTTTGGGTTTTAAAATGTTTTTCTTTTGCAAAACCCCAAAAAGGGGAAAAACCCGGAAAAGGCCCCGGGGTGCTAGACTGGCCACTGTA
The DNA here is from genome assembly GCA_025379985.1 of Phyllomedusa bahiana. Taxonomy (NCBI): domain Eukaryota; kingdom Metazoa; phylum Chordata; class Amphibia; order Anura; family Hylidae; genus Phyllomedusa; species Phyllomedusa bahiana. Next base: position 43,103 of record JAODAL010027166.1, on the reverse strand, counting down.
ACGGGGTGCAGGTCCTCAAAAAGGGGGGAAGGAGAAGGGGGAGGAAAAAAGGGTCCCCCTGGTTTTTTTTCCCCGGGGCCCAAAAGGTTTGGGTGCTGAAGCGGAGGCCCGAAACCCTGATCCCAAAAAAATTTAAGACATGGGCCCCGCTTAGGAAAAAAGCTTGGGGGTGGGGAGAGGAAAGGGGGAGACAGGGGTGGTACAGTGGTTGGAGGCCCGGCGTCCCGGGCCCTTTTTGGGCCTTTTTTTTGGGCCCAAATGGTTTTTTCCTCCATTTTTAACTCATTCATTTTCCCGGGAAAAAGACTAGACCCTGTTGGTGGTGGTTTTTTAAAACCTAAGGTTTTTTTTTGCCTCTACTTTTTTTGCGTTTTAAAAGGCCAAAAAAGGGGCATAAAGACATCGCTGGTTTAATCAGAGGCTTGCCCAAAAAGGCCCAGGCTTGAGAGATCCTGGAACCCCTTTTTTACGGCGATAAACCCCAGGAGCCGGGGTTTTCCCCCCCTGAAACCCAGGTCCCCGGAAAGGAAAAACATTTTCCCCGGACTTCGCGACCGCCCTCAAGTTCCCCCTTTTTTGAGGTGGGACCCCTTTCTGACATTAAACCCCATCGTCTTCCCCCCTCTTCCATGAAAGAAGGGGCCCCCCAAGCCCAAATTCCCCTAAAAGAAAACCCTTGGATTCCCCCCAATGGGCGTCAACTCAAAACAACACAGGTTTACTTCTCGTCCTAAAATTAACTTTCCAAAGGGGCTGCGGGCCACAAACAAGAGGCACTGCAATGCGTTTCCGACCGCCCCCGGGGTTTTTTTTTTTGGGCCCCAATTTTACCGGCCCTTTTTCTCCTCCCCCGAAAGGCAAACAGTAACTGGGGGGTCAGACTGAAAAACTTCCCCCTTTTGGGCCCCCGATCTTTTTTTAAAAAGAACCCTTTTGACCCCCAACCGAATTTTTTTTCATCAAAAGAGGGCTTCAGAAAAGGATTTTTCCACATTGGGGGGTACCCAGTTGGGCAAATTTGGGGGGCCTTTATGTTGGGAAAGGGTGCTGGGAAGAAAGCTGAAAGGCCCAACAATTTTTTGCCTTGAAATGGGGGGGACGGGGGAAAGGGAAGACTGCTGGGTGCAGGTTTCATTAACCACTGAAGAACAGGGTTTGGGGACGCTTTTCGAAATGAGAATTTACAGGGGCCCCGACCCACATACAAAGGGCCCGACGGGCCCCCCAAATGGAAAAATCCCCCTGACATGCGTGAAAAAGTCACCAAGCACTGGGGAAGGGGCACCTTTTCTGTAACTCTACCCCCCATGTACCACCCCCCTCTTTGCCCCCGCTTACCCCCCCGAAATTTTGCTCCATGGTTTAAAAAAATAAACAATTTAGAAGTATTGGAAAAAGTTTTTGGGGAAAATCCCCTTTTTTAAAAGACGGCCCCAAATTTTTACAGCTATTCTCCCCAAACCCCTCCCAAAACAAAAAAAAAATTGCTGGGTTTCCCAAAATTTTTCCCGCAAAAGGGGGGCTCAAACAAAAACAGCTGGGGCCCGGGGCCCAAAAAAGGAAAAAAAAAAAACGTATCTTGAAATGTATAAATGTAATAAAAAAGGAATTTTTTTTTCCCCCTATCAACCTGTTGGGGGAAATCCAAAAATTTTTCTGGATTCAAATTTAACTCAAAGTAAAAATTTTATCAACAAAAACTTGACTGAAACCCAAAAATGAAAAAAAACACCTTTGGGGCTGAAAAAGTATACGGATAAATTTAAAATATTTTGGGGACCTAAACAATTTTTACCTTTTGGGGGACTACTAAATTGCCCGTATTCAAATTTTTAAAACTGCAAAGAAGACTATCCCAAAAAAGCTTTAACCCGAACCCAAAAGAAAAAAAAAACCCCCGCGAAAAAGTATACCCGATATTTTAAAAAGGGAATTTTTGGGACCCAAAAAAATAAAGCCTTTGGGGGGAAAAAACCCAAAGTTTTCCCGGATTCAAAATTTTTTAAATGCCCAAAGGGGGCCTATCAACAAAAACTGGGCCCGCCCCCAAAGGAAAAAAAACACTATCGAAATGAAAACTAAAAAATAAAAAAAGGTTTTTTTTTGGCCAAACCCAACAACCTGTGGGATAACCCAAAATTTTCTGGATTCAAAAAATTTTAACTGCAAAGTAGATCTATCCCAAAAAAGCGACTGAAACCCAAAAAGGAAAAAAAAAAACCTGTCCCCGGGAAAAGTATAAAAAGGGTATTAAAAGGTATTTTTGGCACCCCATTTAGTAAAAACCCGTTGGGGACTACCAAAATTGCTGGATTTTAAATTTATCTGCAAAGTAGAAAAAATCAAAGCTTGGGCCCGACCCAAAAATGAAAAAAACAAACCCGTTGAAATGTATACGGGAAAATTTAAAAAGGTTTTTTTTGGCATCTAACAGAAAAACCGGGGGTGACTACAAAGTTTTCTGGAATTCCAAAAATTTAAAAAGCAAGGTGCCTATCAAAACAGCTTTCCCCGCCCAAAAAAAAAAAAAACACGTATCCCCCCCGAAATGTATACTGATAATAAAAGTTATTTTTTGGCACCTATCAACCTGTGGTGACTACAAATATTGCTGGATTCAAATTTAACTGCAAAGTAGATCTATCAACAAAGCTTGACTGACCAAAAGTGAAAAAAACACCTGTCTGAAATGTATACGATAATAAAAAGGTATTTTTTGGCATCCTATCAACCTGTGGTAACTACAAATTGCTAATTCAAATTTAAGTGCAAGGTGGCTCATCAACAACAGCTGCCTGCGCAAAAGTGAAAAAAAACACGTATCTGAAATGTATACTGATAATAAAAGGTAGTTTTTTTGCACCTATCAACCTGTGTTGACTAAAAAATTGACCAAATATTAAATTTAGTGAGGGGCTTATCAACAAAGCGGGACTGGCAAAATTAAAAAAAGACACCAAATTTAAATGTATAAAAATAAAAGTGGAGTTTGCCCAAAAAAATAGCCCTGATTTCAAAAAAAATCTTTCCCTAATAAAGGAAATGCAATGTCTAAACAAAGTTTTGGCTGTACAATATCCAGTATCCTTTATAGAGTTTGTCTGTGTTCGCCCCACCCCCCCACCCCCCGCTCCCGCCCCGTGACTTTACAGCGGTAGATGCTCCTTTAAAATTCTCTGCCTAACTACCTAAAATCTGCAAATCTCTGATCTAACTAACTTCTAAGGATCATAGCTAAAAGTAGAGCTGTCTCTGTGAAAAAATAATTTCGCTGAGCTGTTTGCTGAGCTGTTTGGACAGAGGCAGAGCTCACGTCTTACTACTATGAGACGCTGACAGACACTGATCATGAACAGGAAGGGCTGTTCTATGTAAACCGAGGTCATGTGATTTTTCCAGCCAATCGCAACCATACACATCCCAGTCATGACGTCGCACACATATCTCACCCTGCTTTATTCTGTAAGCTGATTTGCTGGCCGCCAAAATGACAGGAAGCGCCGAAAATGGCGCGATATTAATAGATTATGCACAGATTTTAACCTAAATTATCTCGTGATCTAAAAAATCCGATCAACGTAAATACTGTGCCGATTTCAACTTTGTCGATAATAATTGCTCAACACTAATGCTGACTACAGTATATTAATAAATTATGATTTTTTTGTTCAACAATAAATGTGAATTCTTATTCATGGAAAAATAAGACAACCCCTAAAAATAAGACCTAGTGCATCCTTAGGAGCAAAAGTTAATGTAAGACACTGTCTTATTTTTGGGGAAACAGGGTAGCATCTACCATATGTCTATTGTAGGTTGGCATAATTTTTTAGAGGTTTTTATTTTTTACGACATTAGGGGGCTAAGAAATTTCGGGCCACATGTATGAAAATGTCTAGGTCTAAAATTCACTTTGTTGCCCCAAGCAATCAATCAGTGCCCCTTTCATTTCATATAGTGCTCTGGAAAAATGAAAGGGGAGCTCTGATTAATTGTTATGGGCAACAAAGTGAGTTTTAGACTTAGTAATTTTTCACATTTTCAAGAAAATTAGCAAAATAAATTTTTTAGGGACCAGTCCAGCTCTGATGTGGCTTTGAGGGGCCTCCATGTTACCCCCAAAAAATTACTCCATCTAAGAAACTACAACCCTTAAAGTATTCACAACAGCATTTTGGAAGTTTATTAACCCATTAGGTGTTTCACAGGAATTAAAGCAAAGTAGAGGTGAAATTTCAAAATGTCACTTTTTTTTTGCAGATTTTCAGCTTTATTCTTTATTCACTGCAATATGGTAGATGTGCCCATGTAAATGAAACTCCAATTCGATTCCCCAGATTCTGCCGTTTTATCGACATCCCATATGTGGCTCTATTTCACTATTTGACTCAACCACAAGCCTCAGAGTAAGAGGAGCACCTACTGAACTCTGGGGTCTCATTTTCAATACGATTTTATTTAGGCGCCATCACAAGTTTGTGGACACCGTAAGGTGCTAAAACTTAATAAACACCCCTAAAAAGACCCTATGTAGGAAACTACAACCCTTAAGGAATATATCCAGGGGTGTAATGAGTATATAGACCCCATAGGTGTTTCACAATTTTTTTTTAGCCTTAGACTGTGAAAGTGAAAAAAAAAAAAAAATTTCCAACAATCTGCAATTTTAGCTGAAAAGGTTTTAGTTTTCCAAAGAATCCTGGAAAAAATTACCCCACATTTTTTTTGCGCAATTTCTTCCAAGTACGGCAATAGCCTACATGTGGGTGTAAACTGCTGGCAGTGGCAGTGTGTACAAGGGAGGGAGCGCTATTTGGCTTTTGGAATGCAGACTTTGGGCTGTCTGGTTGGAGACCAGCAGCGGCGATTGCTGTTGCTGCGCCGACAGCAGACAGAAGAAGGGAGCTTCTTCTGTCTGCGTCTTAGGTGCAGCGATTGTAATAGATCGCAGCAGCTAAAGGGTTAATCACCCATGGCCGGAGCACACTCCCGGCACTGGTGATGCAACATAAGGCCAGCAGTAATATGCCACTGGTCCCATGTCGCGATTGTGTGGGCCGCCATCGTGAGCCCGCACTATGTGCAGAACATACTGGTACATCCACTTGTGGGAACACACTTCCCGCTAGGATGTACTAGTACGTCCTATGTCGGGAAGGGGTTAAACTAAGTAATCTTAATGTTGATAATCTAAGGTACTCTAGTCCAGCAAAAAACATTTCTTGACTTTGATCTCATTAAAGCTCTACTTGTTGTATGCTGGTGCACAAAATTGTACAAAAACTGTACAAAATATTTTGTATACAGTCCAATTAGTGATTTCTAAAGTGGTGTTTTCATAACATTTATGCACCTTTTGATGCACTTCATGATTTATTTGCCTTGGCAGCAGCTGCCTGACACTGATTGCTTCATCATTTGTATCGGTGTTTTCGCATTTAGGAAGTAATCTTGGCATAGATTTTGATTTCCCAAGTGCATAACCTTACATTTATCAGTGTTAAATATAAATTGACATTTCTCTACCCAAGCCTCCAATTTATCCAAATCAATTTGAAACAGTATATTGTCATCCTTTAATCGAATTACTTTAAAAGGCTTTTTCGGGAGTTTATTGATTTCATAAAACACTGTAAACAGCATTTATATTTAAAAGTAACGATATTCCACTACCCACGTGTTTCTTTTTTTCTCTTTTGCCTCCTTATTCATCTATCATAAGATCAGTGAAACTTCCTGGCTGTGGGAATGTCAGTAGTTTTCCAGCAGCTCTTCCCCACAAGTCACAGAATTCCTTGCAGTTACAATCTAGAATTTATCTGCACCCGCTCTAAAATCCTCCTAGCACTGTTCATTATTATCCTCAGACATTATTATTCTGCAGCAGATTGTGTGTATCACAGTCGCCAATCAGTTTGTAACATGGTAAAAACACATTCTTTCCTCATCTCATAATTTATGTAATACATGTACAAATATATATATATATATTTTATATATATATATATATATATATATATATTTTATATAATATATTATAAATTTGATTAAAACATTTCAGTCTATTAGCTGTCCATACACCACAGCAGGAACACAGTTACCCCATCATTGTAAATGTAATAGCGGTGGGGAAAGAGTCACGGCCCGCTTTCTTCTACACTGCAAACCGTAACTAGCCTCCAGGAAACATGAGTGACTTCACATCCCCCACAGCAATCAGTTTTTTATCATGGGAAAGCTGGTGCCTGCTGTAGTAGATGTGGCATCCTGACTGCACACAGTGACGTCAGGGCTGCATCTCAAGACTCTTTACCCTGGCACCACTACTATATAAAGAGCAGCCGGCAGACAATGCAAAATTTCTGCTTGCAGCCTGCAGCTCTGTACTGAATGATTACATTTCTGTCAGCACCTCTGTTTATATAGTGACTCATGAGTCACTGTATGCAGCCAGCTCTTCTCTGCTCAGGTCACATCCACTACAGGTGGCTGTTTCTGAGCTGAGCCTGGCTTCAAAGCACACCCACTGAGTGATGTCAATAGGTCCATAGACTCAGAAGCAAAACTATGTGATCGATGGACGTCACATGGTATGCAGGAAGTAGAAAGACAGGGAGTAAAGGGCTATCAATATAATTAAGTTGTGAGCTCTATAACAAATAAAGAGATAGTCCAAGAGAACCCTTTTAAACATTTTTGTGTAATCAGCAAATTGTTTTACTATAAAATCCATCTACGAATGTATTAAAAAGCATAGGATATTACTAACAGTGACCCAATTGTAGTATGTACCTTAAGTAAATACCCTCTATTGTTTTCTATTACTGAGCTAGGTTCTAACCCACTTACACACAATTCCTATCAACCCAAGCTAATTTTATGTGCTAATCTTTTATGTGGCATAGTTTTAAATGACTTGTAATGACTTAATCCAGTCTAGAACTTACTTACTAAAAGAAGCTAAACAAAATAGTCTGACAGAACCGATCCTTCATAACCCCATACTGGTATTCAGTTATATACTGAGATGCTCCAGTTAATCATATCTTAAAAACCTTCACACTATTTGTGGGCAATATAGATTACATTTCCAAGTATATAGATTTGTGGCTCACTTTTTGAAAATTGGACCCCCATTTGGTATGCTCCAGTCCTTTGGAACAGACCTGGTTATCATAGAGTAATAAGCATTAGTAATAAGGATCTAGTTATAACATTACTTAATGTCCTAAGAACAATGGGGTGTATGCCATGTGGACCTGGTGATTCGTCTATTTTAATCTATTTAAGGTGACACTTCTTCCTGGCTTAGACGGGCAACATTAAATGGAGAGTTGATCCTGTCCCTCTGCATTTCAACAGAAGTATAATTTTCCTTAGGTAGGTTCATACAGCTGATTTGCAGCAATTAAAATGTCAGCGCTGAATCAACGTGGAATGCACACCTCAAATCTGTGCCACTTTTTGGAAGTGTATTTGACGCTGATTTCAGTAGCCTTAGTGAATACTATGGAGATAAAAAGTCTCCAGCTGCTTTTTTCTGTTTAATTTAGGTTCTTCCTTCCTGTTTTAATAGATAAAAGTGAACGTTAAAGTTAATATCTATTCTCTAACTTTTGAGGGCATTCTCTTTGAGAAATGAAGGGCATCTCAAAACTGATTGGGTTTCCTGAATTTCAGTGATTTTATGGCTTCTTGACACATTACTGTGATACAAGTGGAAATGTATTTTTTAAGGTCCCACCAATGCAAAATGCACTTGTCTGTCTGGTGTGTTGATTAAGTTCAAAAGGGACTTTCCTTGGGTCCTGTACCAATTTGGAAAAATAATTATTTTTTATTTTGACAAAGACCTGCCTCTTTCATAAGAACTACACGTCTCAGTTTCCTAAATTATGTCTGGGTAGTTGATTTTCCCCATAAGAACAACCTAATTGTGGCTTGCTTCTAATTTATTTGTACATTTCTAATGAATTTTGGTAAACTTTATGGATTTTTTTCTATCTTCTTATTTCCTTCCCAATGCAGCATTTTTATTAGCGTCTCATTATTTTTTTCCTCTCCAATTTCCAAGGGCCATAAAAATGTTTTGTTTTTTTCTTGCATTGTGGCTCCATTGTCTGTGACTAGTGTTGAGCGATTATGTTGGCTATCGACATCGGTCGATGGTCGGCCATCATCGACAAGATATGCGATAGTCGATGATAGATGATCGCCGATGACCATTAAAGTCTATGGGAGAGCAACAACACCTTCATTTCTTACACCCAAACGGGCTGGAGAAGCTGGAATTAAAATCCACAACAGTCAAAATGGATACTTGGGACATCTTAGGCAGCACACTTAGGTTATAAAATGCCACAGGAAAAAAAAATCACAGCATATTATATCCTGTCTTGTACACACAGCATGACCCTTAAACCTGCATCACCCACAAATTAAAAAAGTTTCCAGAAGGCAGTATTATTTAAACCTTTTCTTTTTAACTTAAAACTTGGAAACCATTGACTATCCCTTTTTCCGGGAAACGCAGCATGACCCCCAAAATTTCGCCACCCCCACCGTTTAAAAAAGGGTGCCGGAAAAAAAAGTTTTTTTCAACCACCATTTAAATTTCATTGGACTTTTAAAATTTCCCTGTCCTGGGGCCCCACAGCGACCCCCAAAAACCTGCAGGGCCCCCAGTTTTAAAAATTTGCCGGGAAAAAAAAAAAAAAAAGGTTCTTTCAAAACACCCTTTTTTGTTTCAAACGGACATTAAAAATTTTTCCCCTTTCCGGGGCCCACAGCTTGACCCCCAAACCTGTTTGGGCCCCCAATTTAAAAAGTCCCCAAAAAAAAAAAAAAAAAAAAAGGATTTTTTTCAACCCCCTTTTTAGTTTAAATGGACTTTTAAAATTTTCCCTTTTCCGGGTTTTAGGGGTTTGCCCCTCCGTTTTTGAGTGTGGCCCAAATTTGGGCTTCACTTGGAAATACTGGGGGGTTTTTAAACGTCCTGTTCCCCGGGTTTCCCTTTTCTTGGCTTTCCCTTTTGTTTTATTTTACTCAAACTTTGGGGGAAAGGTTTTTGTCTCTGTACTTTGTTTTTTTTTCTTTTTGGCTCCATACTCCTTTGCCCTTTCTGAAAAAAACCTACATGGGGTAAAAGTTTTCCCGTACCCCCCTTGTACAATTCAGGGGAAATTTTTTTTACCAGCTATTTTGATACATGAAGTTTTTTTTAAGTGGGTTTAATTCTGGGAAAAAAACATTTTTTTTAAAAATGGGAAATGGGAATTTCCCCCCATGTTTTTGGGTTTCTCTTTTTTTAATTGTATTTTTTTAATTTGGGGTTTTTGTTTCAATATGGGGATTTGATAGGTTGGGTTTAAAGATTTTTGAAAAAAACAATTTCATTTTGCAATTTGTCCATTAAAAGTGTCCTCCCTATTCCTTTTTTCGGGACAGGCCCCCAATCACCCTTGAGCCATTTTGGACCTTTTGTTAAAAAACAAATGTATTTTAGAAACAACATTTTTTATAATGGGAAACCAAAGAATAGCTGCATTTCACAGCAAAATCCCCCAAAAAAATTAAAAAGCATGCCCCTTGAGCCACTTTGGAAAATTTTTTAAAGAAAAAATTTTCTGTTAGAAAAAATTTTTTTTTTAAAAAAGGACCTGTAGAAATAGCTGCATTTTAAACGAAAAATTTCCCCCCAAAAATTTCCCAAAGAAATTCCAAAAAATCACAAGATCCAACCTTTTCCCAACTTGAGAAATTTTAAAAAGGGCCCAAACATTATCTATGGAAACCCGGGAAAGGCGTTTGTCTTTAATGATTTCCTCCAGCTGTGCTAAAGGCCCGCTCCGATATACCCGGGGCTGCTGGGCAGGAAAAACACCCTAGGGGCGTGGCGAGGGGAAGCCGGGGCCATTCGTCCTTTTGGGGATACCCCAAATCAAAAAACCCGGGGTTTTGAAGACCCAGATATTTCCATCCCAATCTTAAAAGCGGGCTCTTGGTTTTGGAGGATGTGTCCCCTTCATTGAAATGCTTTTGGTTGAGGTGGTAAAAAAAAATTCCCCAAAGGTCACCCTTTTAAACCATCTGGCCCAAACCTTCCTCTCCCGGGGCCTGCGGGGCCCGCTACGGCCTATTTTCCCCCCCCTCTACAGCTGGGCCCCCCCAAAGCTCCCCCGGGGAGGGGTTTTCCCCCCGGACTTTTTGGGGGAACTAGAACCGGGGGCAACAGTTTGTCCCCCCAAATTTGGGGTTTAAATTCACAAGGTTCCCATTTCCTGCATTTTACTCTCTATTTGGTGGGGGGAAAAGGAAATGCTGATTTTTAAATTTGTACCGGGGACCGGAGGGGGCCCCCCAGTAACTGTTGTTCTTTTTGAGGGCCCTTAATCCCAGGGACCCATTTTTGGGGAAATGGGGGAACCAAAGCACCATGTGAGAAAATGGAGCCTTGATTTCCCCCTCGGGGTCGGGGGCGATTTGAAAAACTGATCTTCCTTTTTTCCCTCCCCGCCTCAAATTCCCCCAAACCCTTTTTTCCCCAAGGGGGGGACGTCGGTAACGCGGTGCCCTAGGAACCCTCCCCCTCCCCCCTCCTCCTCCGCCGCCTTCCCACGCTTAAACACAGCCCCTGACTTCTGAGATGATGAAACCCTGAAAAAAGCTGATGCGCGGGCCTTGCACTAGCCCTGGACCCTGAACCACTGCCTAATGAAGACCGATAAAATTGTAAAACTGCCCGGGCCTTGGGGATTCGACGGAGAAAAATGGCCCTTTGTCCACATCTGGCCCCATCTCCTCCCCCCGTCCGGCGGGGGGCCCTGTTGTTTAAGAGTGTCCAACGATCTTTTCCAAAAATTAAGATCACCACAATGTCCATCTTGAAAAGGGGGCATGGGCCCCGCATGCCCTTTTTTGGGGTTTTCTTCAAAATTGCAAGGAGGGTTTGGCAGAGCTCTTTGACCGCTCCACTCCCCGGGGGCTAAAACACCCCAGGTCCGCCCCGTTCTTGTCAGGCTTTGTGTCATTTCTTTACTTGAAAAATTTGGCATTGCGCTGGGGCCCACAACCCGGGGAAGAAAATGTGGAGGGGGGAAAATTCCAGGGGGTTCCCCACGTCAACAATGAGAGGTTGAGGGGGAGCCCGAGCTGACGCGGGAAACCCGCAGCCAGGCGGGCGAGCAGGGTGCAAACGGCGGAAGGCAACCCCTTAAATTTCCCGGAGCCTTCCTCAGCGGGGAAAAGCCCGGGCCCCGGGGGTAGCTCTTTAAAAAATTTTGGGGGAAAAGGGTTCATGAAAATGTCCCAGAAAGGGATGTGTCCAGCCAAACCATTTTAAGGAGGGCCAGAAATTTTTCGCCCGTTTATGCCCCACCCCCTTCCCCGGCCCCAAGGTTCTTGGCCCCCGCCAGCGTTTGGGGCCCCGTTGTTAAGCCGTCCCCCGGCTCCTGACCTGTGTGTGGACGGTCCCCAAGGAAAATTTTTATTTCAACACGGCCTGGGTTTTCCCCTGGCCTTTAATTCCCCCAAAGGGGTCCCTTTGGGGGGAAAAAGGGAACCCCTGCCCCCATTCCCTGTGGTTTTAAAAGGCAGTCCCCCCCCGACCTTTGAAACCCAACCGTAAACCCCCGAGACATCCACCCAGTCCCCATTGAGCTGTCAGAGGATATAGCGGCCTTGGCCGTGCTTTACTAGAAAAACGTGTCCGGGGGTCAGAGGGGACTTTTCCCGGCACAGATGCAGCAACGGCGCTTAAAATTTTTAAGATGAAAAGTGGTTTCCGGGGAAAGGGACGGCTTTTTTTCAAGAAATGCCTGCCCCGGCATCGGGGAATTGGGGGCAGGAAAGGGGGCCCCTGACGTGGGGGAAAACCCATCTGTGTCCCCCCCCAAAAATTGGAAAGGCAACTTTCCCCAAGGGCCCCAAATGCCTGGAAATCCCCGACTTTTCAGGTTTTTTGGCTTTGGGATGGTTTGGGGTTAAAGTTTTCTTCTGCCCCCAAACCGGGAAGACAAAAAGGCTGGTGCTAGATTTCCCGCTGTAGGGCGGGCGGGGCCCCGTCAAACGGCGGAAGGAGAAGGGGGTGGGATGGGTCCCCGGGGTGGTGCTGGTGGTACTGGGCGACGGGGGGGTGGGCGAAGGGGAAAGGGTGATCCCTGATAAGGGACTTGAAGACTTTGGGCAGTGGGGAACGTTTGGTGGTGGCGGGGGAGGAGGAGGCGGAGACAAGGGTGGGACAGTGGTTGGAGGCCCGGCTCGGCCCTGGCCCTTTTTTGGGCCCCAATTTTTTGCCCCCAAATTTAAAACTCATGCATTCGCTGAAGGGGGAAACTAAACTGTTGGGGGGGTTTTAACCACCTAAGGTTTTCTTGCCTCTACTTTATGTTTTTACGGCAAAGGCGGCATATGACATCGTGGGGTGAAATGAGGTTTGGTTTCAAAGAAGGCCCAGGCTTGGAGGTCCTGGACCTTTTTGACGGCGAAAAACGAGGAGGGGGTTTGCGCTGCCCGGGGGCTGGGGAAACCCATATCAGGGGAAACTTCTGCGCCCGGGCCCTCAACCTTTTTTTGAGGCGGACCCCAAACTCCCACTACCCCCTTCATTTTCCCCTCCTCGCCCAGTGAGGAACGCCCCAAAAGAAAATTTTTCTGCTGAAAAGACCACTTTGGAAATCCACCAATGTCGTCATTTTTCATCTTTAAACACAGGTGGCTCGCCCTTTCCTAAATTTCGCATCCAGGGCTGGGGGTTTCAAGCAAAAAGGGACTGCAAGGCTTTTGGGGGGACCGCCCGGGTTTTTTTGCCGTTTGACCGGGTTTCCCTTTTCCTCCCCCTGATTGCTCATTAAAAGGGTCAAAAGCAGAGAAAATCATCCTTTTTTGGCCTCTTGTTTTTTTTAACCCATGCCTTCTGACCCCAACCGCATTTTTTTCATCAAAAAAGGTCTTCAAGAAAATGGATTTTCCCCCCCAAGGATGGGTACATAAATTTTAAAATTTGGGCTTTTCATTTTGGAGGGAAATGCTGATGATGACTTTTGGGGCCCATGACGGGGGAGGACAAGGGGGAAAGGGACTGCAAAAACGCGGGTTTGCTTTAAACCCAAATGAAGGACAGATTGGCGAGGGCTTTTGCGAAAATTGGGGGATTAACAGGGCCCTGCCCCAACGATGACGGGCCCCTGCCGGTCCTGCAACTGCCCGATCCGCGGGCATGGTGTGTCGCCAGCATTGGAAGGAGAAACCTTCCCCTGAAACCTACCTCCTTGTCCTACCCCCCTCTTTGCCCCTTACCCCCTAAAATTTCTCTCCATTCTTAAATAATTAAAAATTGAGAAGGTAGGGAAAGAGTTTTGGAAAGCCCTCTTATTAAAAGCGCCAAATAAACACCCTATTCCCAAAATCCCTCAAATCAAAACAAAATTGCTGGATTCAAATTTAACTGCAAAGTAGATCTATCAACAAAGCTTGACTGACCAAAAGTGAAAAAAACACCTGTCTGAAATGTATACGGATATTAAAAGGTATTTTTGGCACCTTTCAATTCACCTGTGGTGACTACAAAATTGCTGTATTCACATTTAACTGCAAAGTAGCTCTATCAACAAAGCTGGCCTGCGCCAAAGTGAAAAAACACGTATCTGAAATGTATTCGGATAATAAAGGTATTTTTGGCACCTTTCAATTCACCTGTGGTGACTACAAAATTGCTGTATTCACATTTAAGTGCAAGGTGCCTCAATGAACAAAGCTGTAGTGCGCCAAAGTGAAAAAACACGTATCTGTAATGTATTCGGATAATAAAAAGTATTTTTTGGCACCTATCAATTCACCTGTGGTGACTACAAAATTGCTGTATTCAAATTTAACTGCAAAGTAGATCTATCAACAAAGCTGGCCTGCGCCAAAGTGAAAAAACACGTATCTGAAATGTATTCGGATAATAAAAGGTATTTTTGGCACCTATCAACCTGTGCTGACTACAAAATTGCTGGATTCTAATTTAACTGCAAGGTGGCTATATCAACAAAGCTGGAATGGGCAAAATTGAAAAAAAAAAACCTATCTGAAAGGTATACCGATAATACAAGTGGAGTTTTGCACCTAACAAAGAGACCTGCAGTTACTAGAAAAGATGTATATCCTAATATAAGTTCAGGCTGCCCAATATCCAGGAAATATTTCAATAGAAAATTGTTAATAATAAAGCTATTGCAGTGCAATGTCTACACTAAGTCTTGGTGAACTTTATCCAGTACTCTTTATAGAGCTTGTCTGTGTTCGCCCGTGGCCCCCCCCCCCCGCTCTCCCCCATGACTTTACAGCGGTAGATGCTCCTTTAAAATTCTCTACCTACCTACATAAAATCTTCCAATCTCTGATCTAACTAAGTTGTAAGGATCACAGCTAACAGTAGAGCTTTCTCTGTGAAGAAATAGAATAATTTCGCTGAGCTGTTTGGACACAGGCAGAGCGCACGTCCTAATGCTATGAGACGCTGAGAGACACTGATCATGAACAGGAAGGGCTGTTCTATGTAAAACGAGGTCATGTGATTTTTCCAGCCAATCGCAACCATACACATCCCAGTCATGACGTCGCACACACATCTCACCCTGCTCTATTCTGTAAGCTGATTTGCTGGCCGCCAAAATGACAGGAAGCGCCAAAAATGGCGCGATATTAATAGATTATGCACAGATTTTAACCTAAATTATCGCATGATCTAAAAATTTCGATCAACATAAAAACTGTGCCGATTTCAACTTTGTCGATAATAATCGCTCAACATTATCTGTGACTAATAACTTTTTAATTTTTCCATTTATAGAAATGAGTAAGGGCTTGTTTTAGCAGGCTGAAGTATAGTTTTTATTAGTACCATTTTGAAAGATATACGACTTTATGATCACTTTTTATTACAGTTTTTTGACGTTGTAAAATAACCAATAATACGCAATTTTAGTGTTGGGCATTTATTTTTTCTACAGTGGTCACTAAAAAGGATATATGATATAATATTTTAATAGACTTTTAAGGATGAGGCAATATCAATTACATGTAACTTATATTTTAAATAATTTTAATTGTAAAATTGTAAAGGGGTAGTTTTGAACAGTTTTTTTCCTTAAAACTTTTTACACTTTTAGTCTTCCTAAGGTACTTGACCAATAAGGGACACAACTGCTTTTTCACTGTTCTCTAAAAGTAATAAACCTTGGAATAGTGTACATTAATGCATAAGTAAAACTTGGGGCCCTTACATGCCATGGTCAAGTGTACTGATTGTAGGAGGTAAAATGCCAGGATTGGCGCTATCTCCGATCATGGGTGCTGGAGGCAAGTCCTGGATGTAACTTACAGGCATTACCTGCTGCATTTGGAGCGGGATCAGCAAGTGAGGAAATTATTCTGAGGGGCTACCCTAATGCCTGGCCATTTTTATGTAATCTTTGCACATTCAGAAGTAAATAGGATCTCTGGTGATTGGTTCTAAAGTCATCTCCAATTCAGTTTGGCCTCTATTAGACCTCTAGAGGCCATAAAATATTAGAAGTACATTAATGTGACAGAACTTTGGATACTCTGGTACTCTAGAGGGGCAAGTCTGGCCCTGCTTGAGAGCAACCTTTCTCTCTCTCTCTGGCAGATCAAATACATCAGTTCATTTAAAGGGGTATTCTCACCACATATAGCTTTAAATGTATAAGCAAATGTAAATAAAGAGTATTACATTGCTGTTCTGATTTTGCTTCCCTTCAGACCAGTTCTTATCCACTGCTTGTGTACACAAGCTTTTATATTTTATCGACCACCTTTCTCTGCTCTAACAGATTCTAGAGACCTGGCTGGAATGGTGAGGTCACTCTCTGCTGTGTCTTATCAGCAGCACAGGAGCTTTCTTATGGTTTTTTACTGATAAATGTTAACCCTTTAGAGCTCTGTAGCCTTCTGTATTGCTGTTTAAACCCCTCCATAACAAATGTCCCTTTAACTGGATCAGCTAGGAATCGCAGTGCTGATATGCCAATCGCTGCTGTAGAACTTCCCATAGCCTGAACAGGAAGTCAGTGCCTGAAGCTAGATGTGAAGATCAGGCTCTGTAAATGAGAAAACCTGTTTAACAACTGTTAAAATTGCTTTAAAGCATCCTTATTGTTTGAATCTTGCAAAGTAATTAGCTTTGATATATTGACATAAAATGTCTTTCTTTTCAGAATATTCAAAATGTATAAATAAACACAAAAAAATCTTGGAACGTAGAAGTGATTGCATTAACTTCTATAACTGCAGACATGGAGAGAAATTCTACTTTTCTGATTATTTTGTGAACCTTCTGCTTGTAAATGGACACTACAGCTTGGAAATGAAGAAAAATGAGCTACTGACATTTGGTCAACAACGAATACACCTACAAAACAAGAAGGAAGACAAGAGTAAGCTTAAACTTAACCAGCTTTTTGATAAGTTAAATGAGAGGAGAACTCCTAATAAAATCCTTGTTAGTGGTGTAGCAGGTATTGGGAAAACAGTTTTTGTTCAAAAACTTTTGCAGGATTTTTCGAATGCCGTGGAATATCAGAACTTTGACTTTGTGCTGAACTTTACTTTCCGAGATCTCAATTTAATTAATACACCAATAACATTGCGACAAGTAATATGCAAAAAACATGGACATTTGTCACAAATGTTAGACGATATTTTCAGAAATAGCCGTAAGCTTTTAATAATCTTGGACGGGTTCGATGAATTTAAGTCCTACAACCAACTTGACGTGGAGCAGTATGTATTTTGTGCAGATGAAGAAGCAGAAGTACCTCAGCTAATTGGCAGCTTAATCAAAGGGGAACTTCTCCCAGATGCCACGGTTTTGCTCACAAGTAGGCCGACAGTCATAAATCACATACCCGTTGAGTGTATTGAACGCTTTGTAATAATCACTGGATTTTCTGTTACTGAAATAGAAGATTACTTTCAAAAGTTTTTTGGAGACAAAGAAGTGGGAAGTGAACAGTTTTTGGTGGTGAAGGAGAATCATTTTCTGTTTACGTTATGTTACATTCCGGCTTTTTGTTGGATAGTCTGCAGCGTTCTAAAAGGAATCTCGACTCTTCACATTGAGCGTCCAAAAACAATGACTGACATTTACTGTCATTACCTCTTAGTCTTATTGAAATATCATGCACGTCAAGTCTACAGCACTAAAGATGGGGCAGTATTACATGGGATTCTTGGTTTAGGTCAGATTGCCTATCACTCTCTTCTAAAGCATGAAACCTTATTTTATGAGAAAGACTTTGAGATGTTTCATAAGCTTCCAAAAGATATTGTAAATAGTTTTCTTGACACAACATGTGTACAAGAGCTAGGATATACAGAGAATGTCCTTTCATTTACACATTTTACCATTCAGGAATTTTTTGCAGCTTTCTACTATGCACACGCGGAGAACATTACCGAAGACATTATGGATATGGATTTACAGAAACGTTTAGGCATTGCATCTGGATACTTGGATCTATTTCTTAGGTTTCTTTCAGGATTGCTATCAGTACGAAATCAGGAAATTCTTTCAAAACATCTTAATCTTGACGGAAGCAAGAAGTGTGAAATGTACACATCGTGGTTAGTAAAATCAATTGTTGAACACTGTGAATCTGGCTGCTACATCCTGAATCTACTGCATTGTTTTTTTGAACAGCAAATGAGCAACTTGGCCATCAAAATAACCCCATCAGTGTTACGACTCAATGTGAGTGATAACATTTTCTCACCCATCGACTATGATGTGTTAGCATATTTCTTGGACGTTGTCCCCATGGAAATTGATGAACTTGACTTAACAGCTACACATGTGGATGCAGGCTATTTAAAAAAGTTGCAGCCATACCTTAATCGGTGTAAGAAATTATGGTAAGTAAACAATTTTCAGTTGATGATGATGATACTATACCACTGATACTCATGTAAAAAGATGTTTACGCAGTCTTGATTACTTTTTAGGAACCTATTTGTTTTAGTTTATGCTTGGTCACCTAGAGCAGATTTTATGTTCCATATGACTTATAAATTCAGCTAAATTGTACAGAAGGTAGAAGTAAAAGAATCTTGTGATGTCCATGCATAGACTGAACACTCTTGGTGACCAAGCCAGTGGTGTAAATGATTGAGGAAAATGTGATGTGTCCAAAGAAATGTCAGAGGGTTCTTCTCAGGGTCCGACTGGGGTGTTTAGGGCCCGCCAGTGGAGTTGATTCTGGGGACCTGCCAGTGGAGTTGATTCTGGGGGCCCATCAGCGGAGTTGATTCTGGGGACCTGCCAGTGGAGTTGATTCTGGGGGCCCGCCAGTGGAGTTGATTCTGGGGACCCGTTAGTGGAGTTCATTCTGCGGACACACCAGTGGAGCTGATTCTGGGAACCACTGGGGGAGTTAATTCTGCTGACCCACCCTACAGCTGCTGTAAATTACTGTACATGCCTCTTATACTCTGCCTCTTGCTTTTTGCTTCTTTCTCTCTGACTTTATGCCTTTCCCAAGGATGTATATGCTGTTAAAAAGCGACTCCAGCTCTGCCATTTTCAGGGGCAGTTATCCTGTGGGCCAGTCAGAGCCTGGGTCTTTTTAATCCATATATGTGCTCCCCAAATGATTTATACGGAGGCTTTTAACTCTGCATACCCTTTGTTCCAGCTTTAACCCCTTAACGACCTTGGGTGTATGAGTACGTCCCAGGACCGCTAAGAGGCTTTGCAGGGGGATCGCTACGCGACCCCCCCTCCCCCCGCACAGCCGGCGGGTGTTAGCGGCGATTAGCCGCTAACACCCGGCAGTAACAGCGCCGGCGGGTGGCTCCGCCTGCTGGTGCTGTCGAACCCATCAGACACCGCGGCAAAGATAGCCGCGGCATCTGAATGAACGCCGATCGGTGCCGCGCACCGATCGTTACGGTCATCAGCTATTCTGTGCCGATCCGACGACCGGGCATGGTGGTGGGGAGCCTTGGGAAGGCTCCTCACTTACCCTGGCCGGTTTGCCCCACTTTCGTCCACAGACAGGAAGTGTGGAAACCGCCATCTTTGTACACCCTAATGCATTGCCTATGCAATGCATGAGGTTGTATTAACAATCGCGCCCCCTACGGGTCAAGCACCAAAGGGGGACTAAATGTTACAGTAAAAAAAAAAAAAAAAAGTTTTAAACTACAAAAAAAAAAGTATTAAAAGTTCAAATCACCCCCCTTTCCCCATTTTACAAATAAAATCATTAAAATAATAAAAAGTTACACATATTTGGTATCGCCGCGTCCGAAAAAGTCTGATCTATAAAAATATAACATCCTTTATCCCGTACGCTGAACACCGTAGAAGAAAAAAAAATTCCAAACGCCAAAATTGCGTTTTTTTGGTCATTTTACGTCAAGTAAAAAAATGGAATAAAAAATGATCAAAAAAGTCGCATGCATTCCAAACTGCTAGCAAAAAAAATTACACTTAAGCCCAAAAAAAATGCTCCCTCACTGACGTCCGTAGGTGTTAGTACAAAAAAGTTATTGGTCGCACAAAATGGCGCCGTGGCGCAAATTTCAAAAATAGAAAATGTTTGGAATTTTTTATGGTACCAAAACATAACGGAAACCCTACATGTTTGGTATTGCTGGATGCGTAACAACCTGTAGAATAAAGATAACACATTATATTTACCGAAGATTGAACGCCGTAAAGGCAAAACCCCCGCAAACATGTCGAAAATAAATTTTTTCACAATTTGTCCCACTTGGAATTTTTTTGCGGTTTCCCAGTATATTCTATAGTATAGTGAATAACACCATTAGAAAGTACATCTTGTCTCGCAAAATAAAAGCCCTCATGTGTCTATGTAAGTGGAAAAATAAAAAAGGTATGGCTTTTAGAAGGCGAGGAGGGAAAAATGAACGTGTCACCAAAAAAAAAAGCGTGGTCCTTAAGGGGTTAAATATGTTAACTCTATAAGGATAAGGACACTGAAAATTTTTGTAATTGTTGATTTCATGAACACAAAACTGAAGGATTTTCAGGTTGTTTTTATTAAACATTTTGCAACAATTTTTCCCTTGCTGAATGTGTGTAAGTCCTTTACCTCACTGACTTTCCTTCTAAATCTAATAAAAGTCCCTCAGAGTACTGTTACTGATGGAAGATGGGGGGGGGGGGGGGGGTGTAGGAGGAGATTGTGAACAGCTTCCAGAGTGTGTAGATTCAGAGAGGCATACAAGAAGGGCAGCTTACACAGGTTGTTAATAAGGAGGAAAGAACCTACAAGAAAGGTGGAGAATCACATGTGCTCTGTACAAGTGTAGAGGAAAAGCAGCGTACACACTATTAAGGGTCCATCTAAAAAGCATTTCCAGTTGGATTTTGATGTGGATTTGCAAATTCATCAAAAACCGACTGTAACACATACCCCATAGACCTCAGTTGATAATCTGAGTTGTAATCTAAACAAACTTGAATTTTCTTAAGGTCAGATTTCAAAGTCGGCATTTAAAAAAAAAAAAAAAAACTTGGAACATGTTCATTCTTTTTTAGATCAAAAACATGTCTCAAACATTTCTATGTTGGATCCAGACCCAAAACACCCCATAGAGATAAATGGGACTCATTTTCTGACTGTAAAGCCTGCAGAAAAAAAACTACCTGAAATCCACATTGAAAACTGAGTCAAAATACATTGGACAACGTGGATTTAGGATTCAGATCCGACAAGTATTTTGACATGTGTCGTGTGGATGTACCATAACTCTGCATGGGAAAAGAATTACACGCTACTCATTGCTGCTCTGTCTCCTTCTACCTTATAACAAAAACTTACTGCAAGACCATTGAGTATCTACTCTTAGTAAATTTATCTTTTTGTGTCAGAAACACAAGAAGAGCAAATGTCAGATAATAGCTTTATAATTCACAATAATAAAAAGGTAATTGTACGGGAATATTCCAGCCTGATCAATAACTTGGGGAAGGCAGCTGTACCCTGTTGCCTGCTGCTAAGGGTGCTTTCACACAGTGCGTTTTTGACACGTTTTTCAGATGCGTTTTTTGTGCAGAAAGCAATTAATGCTGTACATTTCTGCACAAAAAATGTATCCAAAAAGCATAAAAAGGCACCAAAAATGCAGCTGCATGTGAAAGCACCCTAAAACATAGTCCCCAACTGTGCACTACTGCAATCAATTTTCATCATGAGTCATTATCATGGGTTTGAATTGTACTGCTACTTCTGCTTTGTCTTAGAAGACTCAGCCGGTTATAGATCAGTCCAAAAAAAGAAGAGCCATAAGTTTTCTGTATGTGTGTGATAACCAAGGAGCATGATTACTAGGAAAGTGTACTTAACAAATATGTTTTATAATTTTTATCCTCAGGCTTGGTGAGAACAACCTAGATATTGAAGCGATCACAATTCTCGCCAGCATTTTAACGTCTCCAGACTGCAAGCTAGAACTTTTGGGGTAAGACTTAGCTTTTTATTACTACTTTTTATAACTACAATTAGATAGCTTGGAAGGTGGGTCATGTTCTCTCTTTTTGCAGAACAAGGGCTGAGGAGGAGTACTTTGTTATTAGTTGCCGCTTTCTCAGAATGGACTGATGTACTATTTGACTGCTCAGTAATTATATTCTTTTAGATGGTACTCACATATAAATGTGACTGTATATGTACTTTTACATTTCATTTTGATTGGACAGCAGTTAAAGGGGTATTGCCACAATCTCATTTCATACCTCCTGCATCCAGCTCTTCAGCTCTGTGTGCTCAGAAGGAGGCGCGTGTGATTTGTTTGAATTGCATATCATGTGACCCAGCAGGATGACATCACCATGCCTTTCCTCTCTGTTAACAAAGAAAGGGCTGTTTATACAAAGCATTGTGAATAGCTGAGAAGTTAAGTTTTTGCCTCACAGCACAATGGTCCTATGTTCAAATCCCTGCAGGAACCAAACCGGTGTTTTTTTTTTCCCTCTTTATCAATGCAAAGACCTCATTGAGGTTTCTTTTTTATTTATTTGTACTGTTTGACAAATTACTAAGGAGTACAGAGGACAGGAGTAGAATGACTGCACCTGGGTTTGAACCCCTCAGTAGTGCCTGAGAGGAGAAAGTGATGTTTGAGCATGTGCGACCAGGACTGAGAAGCTCACAGCCCTGTTCGTATCCCCCGGGAGCGAGCTGTAACAATGGATCACTAAAGGAGCAGCTAAAACAAAAACGGTCCAGAATTTTTAATAATGATGAATGGTGAAAATGTTTGTTATTTCATTTGCAAGCATCCCACTTCAATTCTACTTCGTTGCAAAACCCCTCTAACATTATAATCTGCAGTGCCCCTGGGCCATGCCGCTGAGGCTTGCTGTGTGAATAATGGCATTCCTGTCTGTGAGTTAAAGGGGGGACTAAAGATAGTAGGCACAGGAAGGCTCTGGTATTGCCAGAGAAATGTGCATGGTAATGTTGAAGTACTGCACTAAGACACAGAGACCAGTAGGTGCTGGGAGGAAAAAAGGAGGTAAACAAGGGAGGTTTGAGGCCAATAGATGATAGTGCAGATGGTCTGCATGAGGTGGCAGCTAATACTGACATTCAGGTTATAAAATACATAAGTCTGTGGCCTGTTCCACTTGGGGAGACTACTATGTACTATAACTAGAGATGGGCGAATTGATTCTAATGAAGTGGAATTCGTTTTAGAATTTCAGGGAAAACTTTTTTCTGAATGAAGTCGAAATTTTGGGGGAAATTTGGGGTAAAAATGGAAAGTTTTTGCTTTTCTTTTGAAAAAAATTTTGGGTTTGCAAAGCACATGGCTTTTAAGGGGGGCAAGGAAACTCGGGGAGGAAGAAGGGCATACCCTGCAGGGGACATGTGCAGGATGAAGCCCAATCAGGGGAACCGGGGGTTTTTCTGTGCCCGTCCCGCCCTTTTAAAAGGCCCGGGTGCCCCGGGGGGGGAGTTTAAAAAACCCGCCCCTCACTGTACCTGATCGGGAAGGGTGTTTGCCGGGCTGATGGGGCTCTTACAAAAAGAACTGATTTTTATACAGCGTTTTTTGGGGGGGTGTCTCACCCTTTGTTTTCAGAGACTGTTCTTTTTAATGTTTTATTTCTGTTTTTTTTGGGGGTATTGGATTTTGGAAACCCCGGTTGTGCGTAAAATGCAGCGGGAAATTTTTACTTTTAAAATTTTCCCTTTGCTCAAAAAGGCTTTTTGAAAAATCCCAAAGGGGGTTTCAAAAGGGCCTTTTCCCTGTTGTTTTTTCTTTTAAAAAAAACCCAGCTTTTTTTTAAAATACAAATCCCCCCTTCATTTTTTGGTTTGCTCAATTCTTTGGGGGGCAATTTAAAACCCGGGGGGTTAAAAAAGGCGTTTTTTTTTCAGTGTGGGACCCCAAAAAAAAAACCTTTCATTTTCACCCCCAAAAAAATTTTTATACTTTTTTCCTGTGGGCCAAATTTCACAAAAAAAAGGTTTAAATTTTTACAATTTTTTTCCTTTTTGTTGTGTACCCGGAAAAAAAAAACAGGGGCTTTGGGAAAACCGCTACAAGCTAGTGGGTTTGTGGGGGGCTCAATTTTTTGGCGCAATTTACTTTCCAGGGGTTAATTAAGCATTTTTTTTTTAAAGCTTTTGGTGACTCCAAAAAAAACCTTTTCTTTTTTAAACCCCCAAAAAAATTTTTATACTTTTTTCCCTGTGGGCCTAATTCAAAAGAAAAGGGTTTAAATTTAAATTTTTTTTTTCTTGTTTTTGTAGGAAAAAAAAAAAACCCCCAATTAAAAACCCACGCTAAAATGCAATTTGTTTGGGGGGGCTAAATTTTTTGGGGCGCAATTTCTTTCCAAAGGGGGAAAAACTAGTATTTTTCTGATTTTGCACTCAGTAAAAAAACCTTTTTTTTCCCCCGGCCCCCAAAAAAAAAAATTTTTTCTGTAGCATAATTATATCCGGGGTTTAAATTTAAAAGTTTTTTACTTTTCAGTAAAATACCCCCAGAGTTTTTAAAGGGGGCACTTTAAAAAGCCCAAATTTTCCTGGCCTTTTTGTGGGGGCGAAAATTTTTTCCAAGGGTTTCCCCCAAAAGCTTGTTACTGGGTTTTTTTGGGGAGTCAAATACAGGGTGGTTTTTTTTTCATAAAACGATTTCTTAAATCAAACAGTGGTCTGTACTTTTTAGAAAAAAAAAACCAGTATGTCAGACAGGGGGTGGCAGGGCTCTGCACCTGCGAGGGGGGCCCGTGGCACAAACATTCCGGGAAACGGGCCCAGGTCCCCCCAGAAACAGCAAGGGGGAACGTCATTAGCAGGGGGTCACTCGGTGGGCCCTAAAAAAAACTGCCGCTATTTTAAATTTTGCGGGGGGCCCTTTGTGTTTTTCCCGAAAACCCCAAGGGGGTTCTTGTTTGGGTTTGGGGAATTAGGTCTTTTTCCATTTTCCCTCCCAAGAGGGGGACATTTTAAAAAACCCCAGCCCAAGGGTTTTCGGTGGGAACGTCGGGAAAAAAACCCCTTGGGTTGGGGAAAGGGGCCCGCGGGGGGTTCAGGGGCCCTCCCCCTGCCCTTTCGGGCCCGGGCCTCTTTTTCCATCCGTTTCCCTGGGCCAGAGTTTTAACTATGTGGTCTGGGCCCCAAGCCCCACTTATTAGCGGGGGGATAAACCCCAATTTGAGGGGGGGGCAGTCGCAGCAATTGGCGCAAAGGGAAAATGGGGCAAAAAACCCTTTCCCTTTTCCCATTTGGCGGCAAAGGGGTATTTTTTGTGGAGAGTGGGCCAGGGGGAGGTCATGTTGTGGGGGTTTCAGCCTCTGCAAAACCAAGCCCCGGTTGAGGGGGGAAAACCCGGGGAGGGATGAAAACCCAAATAGATGGAGGGTTGCCGCCCGCATTTGGGGAAACCCGGGGTAAAAGCAAAGGGGCTTAAATCATCTTTCAGGGGGGAAGAGGGCGTCACCCCTTGGGGGGCTTTCATACAGGGCGCAGCCGGGAAAAAGTGGGTTTTTGTGGCCGGGGAGCCCCGGGCAGGGATAGAAGCAGTTCCCCCCCCCCCCCAAAAAAAAGGTGGGACCCCAAGCCCCCCGGGGGTTTAAAAAAAAACCCGTTTTCGCAGGTAAAAGAAAGAAAACGGTACGGGGGGGGCTCGTGAGGCAGCGGCGGTAGTGGGGGTCATTTAAATTTGGGGGAGGTTGGGGGTTTAAAATCAGTTATTTCAGTGGTGGGGGCGTTTTTTTTGCTGGGGCCCCGGAGGGGTAAAATATGGGAATATTTTAAAAATCTGGGGGAAAGAAATTTGGAAAGCGGGGCCAGGGAAAAAAAATTTGGGCCCCCAGGGGGCCTTGCGGAAAACACATGCAGCGAAAAACCAATCGGGGGGCCGGGGGAAAAAAGTGGCCAGTGTGGTGGCCCATCCTGCCGCCCAAGAAAAAGCAGCGGCCAGTGGCATGCATGCCATTGCGGGGCCAGTAAAAGGGCTCCACCCCCTTTCTGCAAAAAGGGACTTTTTTTCTTTTTGGACTTTATCTCCCGGCCAGATGCCCCGGGCTCCTCGTTTTATTCCAGGGCCCCAAAGCAGTCTTTTCAGCAAAGGCGATTGCAAGAGCCCAAACAGTATGCTTTTCCCAAACCACCCTTAAGGTGCAGCGTTTGGCCGTGTTTTCCTTTTCCAAGTTGTTGGGTTTTAAAATTGCATTTTCCCTTTCCCTTTTCCCAAAATTTTTGGTTTTGGGGACTCTGCCCCCATTTCAGAAAAAACAAATGGTTGTGCCCAACCCGGGGTTTGGGGGGGTTTTTTCCAAAACCTTTAATTTTTTTTTAAAAGGGGGGCATTTACCAGCACTTCAAAAAAATATTTTAAGAACAAAAAGGGGGGCCCAGCCCTTGAGTTATCGGTTTTTTCCCCAAGGTGCCCGGCAGCGCGGAGGTTTTGGGTTTGTAACTAGGGGTCGGGGGGCCATTTAAAAATTTTCCTTTTAGGGCCCACTGGGTTAATGGGGTTTGGGGCCCCCAAAAGGCCCACACTAAAAAACTTGGAAAAGGGAGGACGCCGCTTTCTCCCCCAACGTTGTCAAAACTGCCCCGGCCCCTGGGGGCCAAAAAGGGTCCGCCTCCTCCTCCTCCCACCATTTTAAAGCCTCCCCCAATTTTCTGCCCCTTTCCATTACCAAAAATGTGTGGGGCCCACAGGGGGTTTTCACGCAGTTCAAAACCCCCCCTGGCTTGCCTGGGGCAAAAACAAAATAAACACGGGGGGAAAAAAACCTCCGGGTCATGCAGCAAGAAATGGGTTGGGGGGGCTTTTCTGGGGCCAACTGAAAAAATTGGGAAAACCAGGGTGAGGGGACAATGGGGGAAAAAATTGGTTTTCCACGCTGCCCCAAGGGGGGAAAGGGGCCCCTTTGCGCAGGGGGCTTTTGGCGCACGTTTTTTCCAATTGGTTGTAAAAAGGTTCCTAAAGTTTTCCCCAACAAAATTTTCCCGAAAATCTAAAAAAATTGGCCAGGAAAAAAATGGGGGCATGAAATTTTTAAATCCATTTGTCCCAAAGCCCAGGAAAAACCCTCCCGGGGTTGGGTAGCGGCAAAAAGGGGCCCCCCCAACCCACTCTATATGCGATTTTTTCCCAACCCTTTGGGAAATTTTTCCACCCTGCACATGTTGGCCCGACTGTATAAAAACGGGAAAAAGGGGGCCCCATTAACGATTTTTTGAAAAAATTCCAGGCGAGCAGGATTACTCCCTGTGTAATTTGATGTCAGCCCGTGGCAGCTCATCTTGGGGGCCCTGCCGTTTGTTGGGCCTTTCCCGGGAGGCCACGTTATTTGTCAGGGCGCCATGACTTTGGGTTTAAAAAAAAACGTAAAATTCCCCTGCTTCCTTTTCCTGGAACAGATGCTGAAAAAAACCTTTTTGGGGGAGGGGAATGCAGATGTGGCCCCAAAAATCATCTCGTGGGCCCCCAATTTAGGGCCGCCCGGGGGCTGGGAAAAGGAGGAGGGAGGGGGGGACATTGGAGCAGGGAAAACATTGTTGGGTGAAAAAGGGGTGGGAATTTTTACCCGGTGAAAAAAGAGGAGGAGCAGGGGCAGCCCGGAGGAGGTAGTTGGGGATGGGGAAGAAGAGGGAGTTGGGGCCCCCAAGCACCCTGGGGAGTTTACAGTGGAGATGGGGGGCAGGGAAACCCCTCGGAGTCACTTGTTTCAGATGGGCCCCCGGGAAGGGATGCTGATTTTTTCCGGGTAGTGGGCAGGGCCCAAAAAGTCAAGGGATCCGGCGCGGGGGACCCTTTTGGGTTTTTTCCCCCCTATTGGACCCCGTTCCCCGTTCCAAAAATGGGAGGGCCTTTTTTTTTAGCTATTGTGGGGGGGAGGGGCAAATTAAAAAATATAAAGGGAAAATCCTCCGTAGTCAGGTTGGGCCCCGCCTATTTTGCGGGAAAGGGCCCTCCCCTTTTGGCCAAAGGTTTTGGGCCGGGGGGTTTCCCCAAACGCTCACGTTTTTCAAAACCGCAGCTGCTTTGGGAAAAAGGGGGGGGGGGGGTAGGAAACAAGGGACCAGGTCCTTCCCAAACAAACCTTAAGGGTTTTTATGTCACTGATGAGCAGCCTTTCCTTTTACCCCCCTAGTTTAGTAGGGTAGTCGCCAGCCCGCAGCAAGGGGGGACCTGGAGCAGTCCCTGGAAAACCCAAAAGGGGGGTGGGCCCACTTAGACAAGGGATCTGTCACCCCAGTTAGAAGATCCGTGGACTTCTGGGGGAGGGCCAAAACTGGTTTTGTGGCCGCCAAAATTTCCCAGTTTTGGGAGTGGAGATGTGTCCTGCCCGGCCAAATAAATTTTTGGCATCGAGCGGGGGGTTCAGTGCGGCGGGGGGCCATTTGTTACCCCCAAAGGGAAAAACCCCCTTTTCCACGGGAAAATGTGGGAAAGACTGACCTTTGTCAAGGTTGGGAAAACAGGGGGGTGGATTTGGGCCCCGGGTTTCCCAAAAAACCAATTTTCCTTAGGCGAGGGTTGGGGGTTTTAAACTACCTTTCCCCCCCCCCCCCCCCCCCCCCAATTTCTGAGGGCCAAAACCCGGGCCCGATTTCCCCATCTGCTGACAGTTTTTTCCCCCCTTTCCTAAAAACCATCTTTTTTAGGGGGGTTTGGGATTTTCCACCCCCCCTCCCAAAAACCCGTTTTATTGTGGCCCCTCTAGACCTCATGCTGCTTTGCTGTTGCTGGGCCCTAAAAATCCAAAACCCGTGTCACTGTGCCCAAATCTCTGACCTCAAAGCTGTTTCTCCTGCCGCCGTTCAAACCCCAAATCTGGTTTTTGTTTCCCCTATGTGGGCCTTTTCCCCCTGTTTTTTTCCCACCCCCAGAAAGTTTTTAAATTTTGCAAAGTCTGACCTCATTTTGGCTCCTTTGGTGCTGGGCCCTGAAACCTTTCCCCATGTGTCATTGTGGCCCCCTGTTTTGACCTCATGCTGCTGGGTGCTGCCCTTTCCCCCCCAAATCTCTGTAAAATTGTTTCCACTCTGTGGCCCTTTTCTCTTTTTTTCCACCTCCCGAAGGATTGTGCCCCCTTGCCTGGGGCCTTTTTAATTGCTGCTACCCTGGGGCCTTCACCTGTGTTTATTGTTTGGGAAATCTGTGGGCCCGCTACTGTTTTGCCAATCCAGAAAGTCATTTTGGGCCCCTGCCTGACCCCAAAGCTGCTGCCGCCCTTTACCCCCCACTCTCAGTTTATTTTGCCCTCTGTGGGCCCCCTTTTTTGTTTTGCCCTCCCGAAATTTTAAAATTTTGCCCCTGTTGACCCCAAAGCTGTGCTGTGGCTGCTTTTTCCGGGGGGGACCTCCACCCCTGTTTTATTGTTTCCACTGTTGACCTTTATGCTGCTTTTCTTTTTGCCCTGCCCCCCACTCTCTGTTTTATTGTGCCACTCTGTGGTCTGCTTACTGTTTTTCCCCTCCCGGGAATGTCATTGTGCCACTGCCTGACCTCATGCTGCTGCCGCCGTGACCTCCGCTCTCAGTCATTGTGCCACTCTGTGGCCTCCTCCTGTTTTGCCACCTCCAGAATGTCATTGTGCCACTGTCTGACCTCATGCTGCTGTGGCTGCCGCCGTCACCTCCACACTCTGTCACTAATGTTGCCACCTGAGCTTTCAGCTTGTTTTTTTACAGCTTTCGCTGGCATGACTTTATCAGGCTACATTCCCGCTTGAGTTTTTTGGTCAGTTTTGCCCTCTTAAGTGCCCAGGGAATTTTATAGTGAAGCGATTCTAAGAGCGGCGGCAGTCATGTGCGTGTCATACTAAAACACAACATTGTATGAAGACCAAACCAAGCTCCCTCTGCATATTTAACCATGGCACAACGTTCTACAGCACCCTGCAGGCTCTGTGCAGCCTGGAAATAGCTGTTTTTTAATGCGATTTTTGCCGAAGTAATTTGGACCGAAATGAATTTTGTCGGAAAATTCGGCGAAGTGACCGAATCGAATTTTTGAGAAATTCGCCCATCTCTAACTATAACTATGAGCTGAACATCCAGAGTCATGTTGAGAGAAAGCTTGTGCATTAAGAAATTGGCAGAAGGCTGGAAATCTGGCTTTGGGTCCTAAGGATCAAGTATTGTGTGAGAGTGTCACAGGAGAAGATGGTAAGCTATCAAGTCACTGCTCTAAAGGCAAGGCTAGGGAGGCTAGCCATGATGTACTGTGGTTTACATTGCTACATGTGTAACAGGTGGTCGAACCACCAACCATCCGTTGACGTGAGCACCCACCTACCAAGTTCTTTTATATATTGCGGGAAGAGGTGTGATGTTGGCTGCGAAGATCGTAGTAGTGTGATGCACCGGCATTTGACAAATGACTGCAGACAACAACTTGTTCAGGAAAAACTCCAGTTTTTACCTATGGTATTTCACTTGTGAACATTACATCTCTCTCAGCAGAACACCAGGCAATGGTACATATCTTCAATACAGCCACACCTCTATTGGGGGACTCACTACGGTTGTTCCCACACTTGATTCCAACCTGCTCAGCAGCCTCTCTGTCTGAATTCTCCTGTAGTAGAATAGTGAAGAAATCAGGATTTCTTCACTATTCTACTACTTTCTATGGCTAACACGGTACAACATTATACTACTGAATTCTCCTATGACATAGCAGTCATACCCAGTGGGGCCTCTCTTCAGGCCTCTTAGTACGTTACCCACGAATAGCTAACTGTGCCTACTCACTATGTAAGAGCAATTCTCACTCAAGTCACCCTGCTCCTGTCTGCGTCACAGGTGTTCTCTTCTGCAACCCTCCTGTCTCTTGGGTTAATGGTGAGTGGAGTGGGCACCCCAGCCAGTACTACCTATCGCCGGCAGATAGCTAGCATTCCCACCTGCAACAACCGGAACTATTTACACTTTCAGTGCTCTGAGCTCAACTCTACTAAGCTGTCTTTGACTTATCCCCTTGCAGGGCTGACAGGCTTGCCACTTAACTGTGACTGGCTCCTCTGATTAGCTACCCAGCCCAGCAGCACTGTCTCTAGCTCTAAGTGCAGTTAACCCCCATATCTAAGCACAAACTCTGACATACTTAACCCCATGTTTGCATTTTAAAATGTAATTTACATATTAACACATATTGTAATAAACACTCCCAGTTAATTACTCACCAGTAATTGTACTGCAACACAAATATAAAAAATGGACATCCACTGTGGCAGGGAAGACTGTGGACTGTTAGTCTGGAAAGAGCCAGGGATAGGTGAATCATGCTGAGCTCAAGCTCACAGGATGTTGGATTTAGTCACAGCTTCAAGATGAGCCTGATCTATATGGACTTGAGGGCAAGCAGTGGCCTGGTTATCTAGAGGTTTAAATGGGTTTTGCCACATAGTGAGTTCCTTACCTCTTATCTGCTCAGGAGATAAGATAAACAAAGCATGCTGAGTCATGAAGGGCTGCAGGGGTAAGAGGGAGGGGGTGAGCAGAGAGTGAGGAAGAAGGGAGCGTCTGCAATGTTTACTCAAATAATTACATTGCAACCAGTGGATTCTATACAAAAAACACAGGCTCATTCACTGCTTTTTCTCCCCAGTCCCTTGCAAGGTAAGAAGTGCAAACACGCAGGCCCGGTCAGATCAGCTCCTGTTATTGTCCTGGTCGTGTCTAATGTAAACTTTCAGGAAACTAAGGGGGACTTAGCAATGCTGTAGCTCTCACAGGCTTCACTTTTTGTAATCACATATATTTAGAAAAGTGAAATGCCCATGTTGGAGGATCCCACGACAACATTACATCATGGCAAAACCCCTTTAAAGTGTGCTTTAGTGGGTTCAGCTTTAGTGGGTGCTTTAGAAGGGCTAGGGTAAAGAACTAATATCCTTGAGAGCAGGGCCGAAGTATGAAAGACCTGGGAACCTTGCAAACAGAGTCTGGAATAAGAGGAATAGGGCAGAAAGGCCCTAAAGGTTAGAGCCTGGACTGAGAGCAACATCCAAGTCCTGCTATTTGTAAGAAGGTGACTTGGCAGTTGAGACCTATGTGAAGTAACAGTCCTGGGGTACATTTAGTATGGAGTGAACAGGAACCTGAGATAAAGGATTACACAAGCGTTAGTCTTGGAGTAAGTTTTGGAGTGTTTAGGCAATAGTGCTACATTGTATGTGTTGAAGTTGCTAATATTTTGTGCCTCAGCTGAGTGTTCTAACATTGATGTGTACTGTGCCTGTTAAAGTGTCCGCAACCATTAAGCGTGTCCTGCCACTGTATGTGCAGATGAGAACATGTAAAATATTTTGAACGTAATTTGGTTTGCAACCGTCTTTGTGAGAATAACTAGACAAACTTTACCCTACAAGATATTTAAAGTGCATATCCAGGGTGTCCTTCAGAACTAGAATGACCTTCTGCTATGAGAGCTTTTGTGGTGAGTATTTAAATGTAAAACATGTTTAATCATCTCCTGGCTCTATTTCCGTTTTTGGTCATGCACATTTTCAATTTTTTAGTACATTTTTTTCAGTTTTATTCTGCTTTCATACACTTTGTTTTTATAATTATTTTTCTCCCTTTTTCAGTGGTAGATAAGGTTTTACTCTTTAATTTTTAAAATATCAGGGTAAAGAATAATATCAGGGGAAAGGTTTATTAAATTGTTTTCATGGGCAGTGTCTGTTTTTCAAGGTGTTTTTTTTTTACATTACTTTTTTAACAGCAAAATGCACCAGTAAAATAAGCTTTCAAATTGTGTTCCCTTTTTGTTATGGTTATTTTAGGCCGTATATAGTTTTAGGATGTTTTAGGTTTTCGAGGTAGTACTGTAACTAAGACTAATACACAAACCCCCAGCATTGACTGCAAGGCTGTTGTCGGTCTGTTAAGTTTGCATTTATCCACCCCTGCGATTATACAGATCACTGGGTATGGAAGAAGGAAGTCTAAAGGGATTGGGCAGACAGAAATGCCTTCTCGCTGGAGAGTCCAGCTGACCTTGACAGTCAATACTCCACTCCTGAAGCTGCAGAAAGAAATTCAAGAAAATCTTTACAGAGTTGCATGCGGACCACCAAGTGTTTATAGTCTGTGGGCAGTCTGCAAATGTATAAGAACAGAAGTCCTAACCTGTTGATTTCCATTGTTTACATCATATCTATAGCCTTTTTTAATGATATCCATTTGGGATATCTTAAAAAATGTATCCTGACAGATACTGTGATGGGGCCGATTCAGGGCCATATAAATCAATATAGCAAACATAGCCTGAATCCAACTATGTTTGCCCTTTTACAAAATGTATATGATTTATGTATCGGACACAGAAAAAGTTTAAAATTACTGCAGGTTAAAACCTGCCAAGCAATACATTTATATACTGAAACGACACTTTGTATACAATAAGTGAAATAAATTTGTGCAACCAACTTAAGATAATAGTAGACATTAAAAAGGGATAAAAAATGAAAGGACATTAATAGAAAAAATATGAGTATTATATTCTAGTGACAAACAATCCATAGTGATATTATACACCAGATTTATAGTTATTCTGAACTGAAATGTCTAGAATGCTTCTCTAGTCTCTATCCCTGACAGCTCTTTCCCTGAAAAGAATTCGTATTGCTCAGGCGAACATTATGTGGCTGTACCGTACAGACTAATTTAGTTACACTTATGCTGTCAGCAATATGTTCTGCAATTCTAGTATTCAGCTTACAATTGGTGCTACTCACTTAGGTGATCTGAATTTTTCTGACATGAAAAGAGAACCTGTCAGATGGTTTATGATATCCTTTCTGAGAGCAGGACGAGATTGATCGAGAGAAACTGAGCTCTGTGATAAATAGGTTTATATGATACAGGAAAGAAGCCGAGCTCTGTGATATAAAGGGTTATACGATAGAGGAGAGAAGCTGAGCTCTGTGATATATAGGATTATATGATAGAGGGAGAGAAGCTGAGCTCTGTGGTATATACGGTTATATGATAGAGGAGAGAAGCTGAGCTCTGTAATATATAGGATTATATGATAGAGGGAGAGAAGCTGAGCTCTGTGATATATAGGATTATATGATAGAGGAGAGAAGCTAAGCTCTGTGATATATAGGGTTATATGGTAGAGGAGAGGAGCTAAGCTCTGTGATATATAGGGTTATAGGATAGAGGAGAGGAGCTGGACTCTGGTATATAGGGTTATATGATAGAGGAGAGGAGCTGAACTCTGATATATAGGGTTATATGATAAAGGAGGGAAGCTGAGCTCT
Organism: Phyllomedusa bahiana; assembly: GCA_025379985.1. Taxonomy (NCBI): domain Eukaryota; kingdom Metazoa; phylum Chordata; class Amphibia; order Anura; family Hylidae; genus Phyllomedusa; species Phyllomedusa bahiana. The sequence continues at coordinate 9,319 of JAODAL010027166.1, read as the reverse complement.
GTGATATATTGGGCTATATAATAGAGAAGAGAAGCTGAGCTCTTTGACAAACAAGGTTATATGACGGAAGAGAGAAGCTGAGTTCCGTGATATATAGGGTTATATGATAGAGGAGAGAAGCTGAGTTCTGTGATATATAGGGTTATAGCAGGCATCCTCAAACTGCGGCCCTCCAACTGTTGGGAAACTACAACTCCCATCATGCATTTATATAATCTATAACGGTGGGAATGATGGGAGTTGTAGTTTCTCAACAGCTGGAGGGCCGCAGTTTGTGGATGCCTGGGTTATAGGATAGAGTAGAGAAGCTGAGTTCTGTGATATATAGGGTTATATAATGATAATAACAGTAACAATTTAGGATTTACATGCAATACAAATTTCATGACATTAGGTGATCTTTTATAGTCTTAACAACAGCAGGCAACACTATATTACACAGCTCTAGCTGCCATCCTAAGCACATAATAATGTCTATCCCAGTAGGAGAACTTACAAAGACTATAAGAACTTATATATTTGTTTCCCAGTCTGAGAGTAATAAATTATTCACCAGAGGTATCTTAAGTGGACTTTGAACCAAGCTTTAAATAATGTTGTTGAAAACTCCTGTGAAACCTTACTTTATGATAAGAGGAATAGCAATCTGATGCAATCAATAGCTTTCTTGAAAGAATGTAACTGTAAACAGAAGTTATAACATTTTTTTTTTTTTAAGGAAGAACTTGCATGTTGTATACCAGGACAATAGCCCTGTAGGTGCTATTTTTTAACCAAGGCATTTTCATGGCCATAAAAAAGTTACTACTTTGTGTTCCTATTACGGTTTTCACAAATGTGGGGCCACATGTCTGGTCTGTAAGTGCACAGATCATACACTATTTTTCAGGGCAGTACACCTCTCAGCAATACTAATCAAATTTTGTGGAAAAAAAAAAATGGACCCCTGTTTATAGTGTGAGGCGGTTGGGGAAAATGGTATCGGTGGGGGGGGAAGGGGGGGGGGGAGGGGCCCAGATTCTTCGTCCTGTGCCCTAAAATTATTTTTTGGGGCCGCTTGTTTCAGGGTGGTAAAGTACACACCTCAGCAAAGATTACACTAATATGTAAGTAAATTGTTCATGTTTTTAATGGGTAATGGAATGAACATACATTGCACAGTCACATAGTAGATAAGGTTGAAAAAAGACACAAATCTATCATTCAACCTATAACCCTACAATCAAACTTGGAAGAAGAAAAAGACATGGACCATGCTTCCACATTTTTTTTATCTGTTTTGCATTTGACAACCCTTTTTCCCCATTGACCGCTTTTTTAAATTTAAAAATTTGCTTTTAAGGGCCGCTATCCTTTCTCTCTCAGTCTGCTTGTTGGAATCCATGGAAGGGTGAGCATTTGTGATAATTTCTTTTTGGTTGTGCTGATGTGTGGCTTCAATTGTCACTTTGATGCAGTGCTTGTGGGGTGGTGCCACCCAGAGCTGGGGGGCTAGGTCTAGCAGCAGTGCTGTTGTACGGCCACAGGGTTGTTCCCCCAGGGAAATTCCCTGGGGCAAAAATTTACTCAGGGGAGGTGAAGAATTTCGCCCCCCCCCCCCCCCCCCCGGTAATTTTGCACACTATGCAACACTTTGATACCAAAAACCAAAAGCAAAATTTACAAAAAGCTTTAACAAAATGTGCTATGTAAAAACTACTAAAATAAGTCATACAGTTACCAATAACCACCGCTACAAAAAACCCAAACCCCAAGACCACAATACCAACACCGTGACCCGAATAATCCACAAACCATGACCCACTATACCACATTAGTGACCGAAAAATACAAACTGCCCATTATGGTATAAACCATTTTCTACAATTATTTCCCGGAAACAGTGACCTTCAGTGATGGTACCCTGAACAAGGCTCTGCAAATTAATCGATTACGAAAGTTATTTAGTGAACCACAGGAGACTCCTGAAGGGTTTGTTCTCTTTCCTTTCTTCTTCTTCTCCTCTGTCCCAATGCCATGACGACTACTCCCGGCTCTTCACTGTAAAATTTTTCAAAACAAAATCTTAAGATCCTATTTTTTCATTTCTCTACCAATTCCTATCCTATACAAACCCCCATCTATGCACCTAAATGGTAGCCATGTAATATGCCCCCTGTAGCCCGTAGTAGCCCCTGTAGCCAGTTTTATGCCCCCCCCTAGCCAGTAAAACCCCCCCCTTTAAACCGTGATTCCCCCCGCAGCGTAAAGCCCCCCAATTTCAGCCATGAGTCCCCTGTAGCCCCTACATGCCCCCCTTTCCCCGTGATGCCCCCCGTAGCCAGTGATGCCCCCTGTCCCCGAAGATGCCCCCCTAAAACCCTAAGCCCCCCGCAGGGAAGCCCCCTGTACCAGGGCCCCCCTGGCCAATGAGGGGCCCCCCGCGCAGTTGAGCCCCCCCATCCATAGATGCCCCCCGCAGCCAGTAGATGCCCCCTTTTAGCCGTGATGCCCCCCGAACCCCCGTGATGCCCCCCCGTAGCCCGTGAAACCCCCCTGAGCCAGTGAAATGCCCCTGAGCCCCGGTGTTTTCCCCCCGTAGCCATGATGCCCCCAACGTAGCTTTACCCCCGTACCAGTGATGCCCCCCTAGCCAGTGATGCCCCCCTTTTAGCCGTGATGCCCCCTGTAGCCGTGATGCCCCCTTGAAACCCCGTGATTTCCCCCCTGACCAGTGACCCCCCCTAGCCATGAGCCCCCTTTTAGCCAGTAAGCCCCTTTACCAGGATGCCCCCCGTACCAGTGATACCCCTTGTAGCCAGTGATGCCCCCGTAGCCAGTGATTTCCCCCCTTTTAGCCGTTGCCCCCCCAAGCCATGATGACCCCCCACCAGTGATTCCCCCCCCTAGCCCGTGTGCCCCCTGTAGCCAGTGTGCCCCTGTGCCAGTGATTTCCCCCTTTTTAGCCAGTTGCCCCCCGCCCAGTAGACCCCCCTACCCGTAGATGCCCCCCTTGTGCCATGGCCCCCCTCCCCTAGCCCCGTAGAAGGGAACCCCCCGTTGGCCAGTGATGCCCCGTAGCCATGAGCCCCCTGACCAGTTATGCCCCCCTGGCCCCGGTGCCCCCCTGAGCCAGTGATTTCCCCCCCCCCGTAGCCATGAATTCCCCTGTAGCCAGTGATCCCCCCTGAGGATATAGCCCCCCCCCTAGCCGTGATGCCCTGTGCCCGTGGCCCCCGTAGCCAGGATGCCCCCACTTATTTGGTTTAGCCAGTGATGCCCCCTTGTAGCCGTGTTGCCCCCCCCTTTGCGTGAAGCCCCCCTTTGCCATGTGCCCCCCTGTTGCCCCTGATGCCCACTTGTGCCAGGATGCCCCCCTTTTGGGTATCCCCCGGGATGCCCCCCCTGGCCCCGTGATGCCCCCATGGGTGATGCCCCCCTTTTACCCGAGAGCCCCCCTTTTAGCCAGTGATGCCTCCCCTTGTACCGTATGCCCCCTTTTAGCAGGAAAAGCCCCCTTAGCCTATCCCCCTGTAGCCCGTGTGCCCCCTTTTACAGTTTGGCCCCCCGTAGCCTTTTCCCCCCCTTTTAGCCGTGATCCCCCTTAGCCCCCTTGATGCCCCCTGTAGCCCTGTCCCCCCCTTAGCCAGTGATGCCCCCCCGGGTGCCCGTGATGCCCCCTGTAGCCAGTGAGCCCCCCCCCCGGCCAGTGATGCCCCCTTTAAAACCAAAAATCCCCCCTTTATCCCCATTTTCCCCCCCTTTTAACCCCCCTACCCCCTCTGGGGAAAGGGGCCAGGGGGCCCCCCCTTAAGTGTGCCCCCTTTGTACAAGGGAGGGGCCCCCCAGGGAGCCCCCCTCCTCCCCCCCTGCACTAAACCCCCGGGGGATTTCCCCTTGGCGGGGACCCCTTTGGGCCGGGCCCCCCCCGGTGTTTAGCCGGGCCCCCTGGCCTGGGGGCCCCCCCTTGCCCTTGGTTTTTCCCCCCCGTAATGTCCCCCTTAGGTGTTTCCCCCACCGAGATGCCCCCGCAGCCCAAATCCCCCGAGTGTGTTTCCCCCCTTTGCCAGGGGTTTTCCGGAACCCCTTCTTATTTTTCCCCCCCTTTTCGTGATCCCCAATTTAGAGTGATGCCCCCCCTTTCCCGTGTCCCCCCCAAGGGGCCCCCCAGCGTGATCCCCATGGAAGGCCCCCGGAGTATTTCCCCTTTGCCCTTGGCCCCCTTTACAGTGATCCCTTTCTGACCCCCTTGACACGGATCCCCCCGGCCGGGGGCCCCCTTGAAAGGTCCCCCCAGTACCCTTTAAAACCCCCCTTTAAAAATTTTTAAAAGTGTCCCCCCTGTAGCCGTATCCCCCTTACCCCTAATTTTCCCCCCTTTGCCCTAGTCCCCCTGTCTTAAGGGCCTTTAATGCCCCCGTGAGAATCCCCCCTTTGCCATTGTTAGTAGTGAAAAACCCCCCCGACCGTATGCCCCCCTTTTCCATGATTTTTTGCAGTGATCCCCCCGTACAGGAGGAAAAGGGGTTTTGTGCCTACCCCAATAAATTTAAAAAAAAGTTATGGGCTGGGGTAAGCGGCGTGAGCCTTGCCGGAGGGGAGCGCGTCCGGGGGGCCCGGTTAAAAGTGTGGCCCCTGCACTGACACGGGGAGGGGCGGGGGGACGATCCTCCCCCTCCTCCCTGACTATCGTCGGGGCGTTTCTCCGGGGGGGGGGGGGGAGCGCTCGCGGCGCCCCCCCCCGCGGGTGACAAGCCGCGGCGCCCGGGCGATCGCACGCCCCCCCCCCCCTGGGAACGGCCCGGGTTTTCCCCATTGGTTTGTGTTGCTGTGCGGTGGTCACCATGCAGGCTACAAACCTGAAAGAATAAGGGGGACTTTTTTCCTTTGGGGCAAAAAAAATTTTCTAAAACCTTGGTTCATTTTTGTAAACCTTTGCTGAGAAGCAATAGACCCTGTATAGAATGTGGATTTTTGCGTTTATGTTTTTTTTTCTTCCAGTGCCCAAAACCCTAAGTGTTGATCCGAGGAGCAAAAAACCGCAGTGATACAGAGCTTTGTCACAAAAAAGGAAAATTCCCTTCCCTTCCCCCAAAAATAGCAATCAGATTAAATCCCGGGTAAAACGTCCTTCTGAAAGTTAGTCCCTTTAAACCTGTAAAATTATATTTTTCAAGAAAGTCGTCAAAACCCTTCAAAAGCCGGTCTTTTTAATCCCCCATAAAAAACCACCTGTGGTAGTGGTTTCCATATTTCCATGTTTGGGGGTTTTTTACCTGCTGGTGATTTTACTTTACGGCATTTGTAGGTGCTTGAAGAAAGATCTCCAACAGATCGTGCAAAAATACCCCGGGCCTCATAGGAATCTCATTTGGACTTTGTTTCCCGGGGAAAAAAGGGGGAAAAAAAGTATTTGTCCCCCACCAATTGTGAAAAAAGGTTCTCCCACTAAAAAGGTGAAGGAGGCCTGTAATTGACATCTAGGTAGACCTAAAAAAGAGAGACATGAAGAAAAGAGAGAAATGAGAAAAAAAAATCCCGAAAAACACTTGTTGATTTGGAAAAAATTTATTTGCAAATTTGGTGGGAAAAAAAGATTTGGTCACCTCAAGCAAGCATATTTTCTGGCTTCACAGCCCGTAATTCTTCTTTAAAAGGGTTTTGTCCCCATCTTACCTGTAGGTTTAAATTTTACACCTGTTTGAAATTGTTAAGATAAAAGACACCCCACAAAAAAAAGTCTACAACCCCAACCCAAATTTAACCCATTTCACTATGGGAAAAACCCAAAAAAAAAACAAAATTGTGCCCCGCACCAGGTGGGAAGCTGAATCTGCAATAGGCAAGCAGCTTAGTTAAAAATGGAAAAAATGGAAGACATACAAACCACTGATAATTCCTTCGATCTGGGGCTGATAGAAAAATTTACCAGTGAATGATGAGGAATGGGACCAACATAACAAAGGCTACCATCAGTAAACCCCTACGCCCCCAGGGCTCAGATTCTGCAGTGCCTCGTGTCCCCTTGCTTAGCCAGTACAAAACCCGGGTGTTGAATTTGCTGAGGATTTTTGGGTCAGGCATCCTCAAATGCGGGGCCCCAGTTTGGGAAAAAAACAAACCCCCCTCATGAATTTTTTAAACTATAACTGGGAAATGATGGGAGTTTATTTCCCAACAGGGAGGGCCGCAGTTTTGGGTGGATTTGGATGATCCCGAGGATTTGGGAATGTATATGGTAGATGAAAAAAAAATTTGAAACTGTTTGGTTTTGAAAAACAACTCATCATGTTTGAAGGAGAGAAAATGCTAAGTTGCATCCAATGGACACCATACCCACTGTGAAGCATTGGGGTGGCAACATCATGCTTTAGGACTGTTTCTCTGCAAAGGGACCAGAACGACTGATCCGTGTACATGAAAGAATGAATGGGGCCATGTATCGTGAGATTTTGAGTCCTTCCATCAGCAAGGGCATTGAAGATGAAACAATGATCCTAAGCACATCACCAAGGCAACAAAGGCGTGGCTTCATAAAAAGCATTTCAAGGTCTTTGAGTGTGCTAGCCAGTCTCCAGATCTCAACCCCATAGAAAACCTTTGGAGGGAGTTGAAAGTCCGTGTTGCCCAGCGATAGCCCCAAAACATCACTGCTCTACAGGAGATCTGCATGGAGGAATGGGCTAACATACCATCAACACTGTGTGCCAACCTTGTGAAGACTTACAGAAAACGCTTGACCCTGTCATTGCCAAGAAAGGATATATAACAAGGTATTGAGATGAACTATTGTTATTGACCAAATACTTATTTTCCACCATAATTTGCAAATAAATTCTTTCCAAATCAGACAATGTGATTTTCGGGATTTGTTTTCCCATTTTGTCTCTCATAGTTGAGGTCTATGATGTCAATTACAAGCCTCTTTCATCTTTTTAAGTGGGAGAACTTGCACAATTGGTGTCTGACTAAATATTTTTTCCCCCACTGTATATGCTTTGTTTGAGATGCAAGAATGTGGTAGACCATGGTTTTGTGTTGCAGATGGAAAGCATACACCAGTAGGAAATAGAATAAATGTTATGCCACAGACACTTTGGGCGACATGTATGAATGGGGCTGTTCACTCTTTTTTTAACCAGGCGCACTCCAATATCAGGCATATTACAGAGCACCCACGGCACTTTGTAATGTGCCTGAGATCAGGGGGCGTGCTGGAGGTGTGTCGCACTACAGCCGAACAAAGCTTACTCATTTATAGCTTCAGTACGGCAAATCCAGGTGCATTACTGCTGGAAGTGTCGCTTTGTAGCTAAAAAGCGCTAAATTTATGACCCACAGTAAAACAAGTGTATAGATTCAGGCGCATTCTATGCTACAAATGCTCACCAAAAAATGGCGCCCAGGCGCCAAAGATCATGCATGTTGCCCTTTGTGCACAGCATCTCGCAGTAAAGACTCCCGTCGATGATGCTGAAACCTTTTTCCTCTAGATGTAGAGAATGCCTCCTTGTTATGGTCACAGGCTGAGGAGTAAAAAGATCACGAGTGAGATCTCTGTACTGTCCTTTCACATATTTGTACATGGTAAATAAATCGCTCCTAAATCATCTTTTTTCAAACCTGAATAATCTCAAGTTTGATAGTCTTGTAATTGCAATTCACCCATTCCCTTAACCAACTTAGTCAGTTTCGTCTGCACCTGCTCCAGTTCAGCTGTATCCTTCCCATATAGCCAGGGCCATCTTTCCCATTGGGCATGTTAGGCGGCTGCCCAGGGGCCCCACAGGCTCAGGGGGCCCTCCCGGGCAGCTGCCTACCCTGCCCAGTGGAGCGACAGTCCCAGCAGCGGGTCCGGGCAGCGTGTCGGTCTGCAGGAGGCCACCGGACCCACCGCGTCTTGAAGCGGCGCAGGTGTCGATGCCGCTGTATTTCCTAGGCTGGCAGCCTGTAGGCGTTCAGCCTAGGAAATCCCGGAAGCGACATCCTGGATCATGCCGGAAACCAGCTCCCAGAGTGTGTACCACAGTGGAGGAGCGCGGAAAGGTAAGTAACAGTCTTTTTAATCTACAGGTGGCATGTATGGGGGCTATGTAAAGGGAGCATATACTACAGGGGGCTATATAAATGGGGCATATATAAATGGGTCTATATAACGGGACATATACTACAGGGGGCATTTATAAAGGGAACATATATAAGGGGGCTATATAAAGGGGCATATATAAGGGGGCTATGTAAATGATACATATATAAGGGGGCTATGTAACGGATACATATATAAATGGGGTATATAATACAGGGGGCTATATAAAGGGGGCATATTCTAATTGGGGCTATATTCCATTGGGGCCATATATCCCACTGGGGGCCATATAAAGGGGGCCATACATCTTACAGGGGGGCTATATGACCTACAGGGGGCTGTATATCTTCCTACAGGGGCTGTAAACCTACCTACAGAGTGACGCATATCTACCTACAAAGAGCTGTACACCTACCTACTGGGGTCTAGTTACCTACCTACAAATGGTGGGCAACATTACTACCTATTTACTTAATAGGTGGTGTCCATAGCACAGGTAGGACAAGGGTTCTAAGATGTTTATACGTTACATTTGGCAGGGACGAGTTGCGGCCGGGAGAAGTTATAACGGCGGTCTGGATGGAATGAGAGGAAAAGGGAAAAACAACAATGCAGAGAACGACTGATCAGATAGGACGTCTCCTGTGAGTCCCTGGTGTCAGGCGTTAGTTCTCTTCACTATGTGGTCTTTATATGGTGGTATTGTAAGTTATATGTTTGTTGTCGATAATGTATATACTTGTTCCTGTGAGTAGTTGTCTTTTTTGGGGTTCCAATGCACAGCTCTGCCCAGGGACCCATAATGCTGTTAAGACGGCCCTGCATATACCAGTGCCCAAAAATGTACACAACTGGACAGATTATTTAAGTATGTGAAATACTTAAACATTGTGGGGGAAATGTTTGAAGTTATTTATCTCAGTATTCTGTTGCAAAAAAGTTGTGTGTAAGCAATATTTTCTCACAAATTTGCATCTTTTGAGCTATTTGATGCCTAGCTCACCAAATTTAATAAAATTTGTGGTGCAAAGTAAGACAGAAATCTACTCCAGGAGTCTTAAATTTAAAACAGGCGTACAGCTACAGAAAGATGTGCAAAATTTATTAAGCCTTAATAAATTTGGTGCACTTTACTCCTCTGCATGTTCCATTAAGAAAGGTGTATATTCTGCCAGTTTTAATAACTTTTCCTCTGTAAACTTAGACTCGACAGTCTCAGAATGCACCAAAGCTTACCTTTTATTTTTATAGTGT